>JAASAO010000266.1:0-208933 GCA_017311375.1 Mytilus coruscus | reverse complement strand
CCGTCCGTCCGAATCGTTTTTTTCCTCTCTCTCTGGATTAACCTTCATCAAGAATGTTCAGTCCTTAACATTTGAAAGCCAGGGATGGAGATGGAAAAACGTCGGGGATTTATGATCATAAGGGACCAAAACGAATAGCCAAAATTCAAAGTAGGACAATTTTGCCAGAAAGATTTGGAACCTTAGTTTCTTAATAATTTCTTGATTGACCAACAAGGAATTTAGAAAAGTATGTTACATAAATCATATCGAAACACTAACTTCTGAACTGATGATACCCTGTGAAACAATTATTGATTATTTTTCTGCTGTTGACTTTTAAAACTTTTTTGAAAAGGCCAACTAAACACTTTTTGAACAAAAACCTGAAAGAACACTTTTGAGTTGTCAGGATCACTGTTTTGTCTGTTTTGTCTGTAGCAGAGGTTGAAAGCTAATTGTGAAAAAACTCATCAAAGATACCCGGCTAATAATTTGGTGAAAAGACATAATAAAAATTTTGAACCAAATGAAACATTCATTAAGAATTTAAGATAGGAAAGTCATTTAGATCAAAGCAGGATTTGGAAAGAAAGCTGCATTTAAAATATAATAAATGAATTGCGATATCACAATTTGCTTTTAACTGTAAGTTACATTTGTATTTTTATATGAAAGGCCTATAAAGACAAATAAAAAATAAACAGCCATTATGAAGACAAATCTAAATAAATATAACATATATTAAATTAAAGTTGAAATAATAAAGCATGCAAATCAAGAGTTTAAATGCCTTGCTTGATAACTTTGTTTGGTTATTTGCTTAGACATTGTAATTAAGATTGACACCTAAATTCAATGGGTAGGCGGAGTAACAATCTGTTTACTATATAAAAAGATTTGATTGGACAATGGATATCATACTGTTTCCAGTCAGGCACTTAAAGGGTATACAGAAAAAAGAATAGTTAGCTAAATGTGAACCAATTTTGAAAACTTATTAATAATAATACAATTTTTACAGTAAAGCAAGATTTGATGGATTCTTTTTATTTGATATGATAATGAAAAGTTTGACAGCACACAATTGCTTCATTCTTAATATTGGAAGATGAAACTTGTTCAGTTATCAACATCAGAGACATATGTCTCTGTCATCATGTTTAATATAAATACTTTTAATTTTTTATATTATCAATACAATTTACACAAAAAGATAAAAGAGATATTACTGCATGAGCATTGATTATTTTGTTAAAGTTGTGTGTGTGTTTTTGTTGTTGTTATTTTTGCGGTTTTTTTTGTAGAATCATAAAAAATAAATTTGAATTTTTCACTGTTTCCCTACATCTTTCTACCTATAAAATGGTACCCCAAAAAAAAATATAAACTGCTGTCGGCAAATAATTTTTAAAGTTTTGACTGGTTTCGGATTTCTTGCTTCTTTTGGATCGTAATGACGAAATAATATAGATTTCATTTCTCGTCAAAATATAAACTTGTATATCAAATAAATAATAATGTGGCAGGAATATGGTTTCATTTCTTGTTGCATTATTGTCAAATTTTAATGCACTACGTAAAGCAAATACAAGAATGAGTTTTAAAGATTGTGATACTATTTTTATTTTAAATAAAAGTTGGTAAATATACAATTATTGTAATTGTCGAAGAGTGCCTTTATAATATTGATAGTCAGATTCCCTTTATTACTACTATTGCATTGACCCTTAGAGCATTGTTATCCACTGATTTCTCAAACAGTTTTCAACAAATTTAGTGATCTGAAGTTATTTTTTTTTTCTTGTAGAATATATACAGTAGTTTATTAAAGTACAAAATTTCACGTAATTAGCAGAAACATAATATGTATTATATGTCTCTGTAATAAGTAGCAAGAAATTATATTTCATGTCAACATTATAGTTTGAATTAAAATGTAACATTAAAACTGCTCATCTTTACGTTTTTTTAATCAATTTCAAAATTGGTTAACTTTATCTTTCCTGTACCCCCTTTATCTCATGCTTCTTTTTATCTTTCAAGTGCCTAGCTGGAAACAATTTTGACATTCATTGACAAATCAAACCTTTGTATATATAGTAAACAGACTGTTACTCCGCCTACCCATTGAATTCAGGTGTCACTCTTAATTACAATGTCAGAGCAAACAACCAAACAAAGTTTGCAAGCAAGGCATTTAAAACTCTTGATGTGCATGCTCTATTATTTCAACTGTAATAAACTTCTAGTTCATGCAGTTACTCTACGAATATATTTGCCAAAATCCCAAATTATTACATACCTTAGAAAATGTTAGATCATCATTGGAACATTGGAATCGAGTACCCAAATGCTGCTTTTAATATTTTACATTTTACTTTTTTAAACGAAAGAACACGACACTGTGTAGAATTTTCTGAACTAATGTTTGTTTTCTTTTGCAATGACGTTGTACGTTTTCTCTTCGACCTATAGATTTTAGTGTTCATTTTGATATCGTAAATTTCATGTTCGGAGGAGAGTCACACACGATAAATCGAAGAAAGATTAACAACACCGCGATGCAAAAAACTTAATTTTGTCCTAAAATTACTACATGGAAAACTAACGATAGAGCTTTACAAAACCCATCCAAAGTATGGGTAAACGTAGTTGTTTTCAAAGGGTTAGCAATTCCTGTTTAACTATGAGCATTTGACGTGATTCTCAATACATAAGAGTGAAAACAACATGAATTTACGAATGTGTTGGGTTTAGTTCACCAGCCCACGGGTAAGATTAAAAATCACTTTAGTAAAGTAATAATTCATGAGGTTTTGGGTGAACCCCTGAGGGGTTCACGCTTATATATTGGCGAGTTTTGGAAGTGTCTATGGGCCACTCGATATCTCTCGGCCGGAAGTCGGAATAAAATTCTCGGAACGTCTCGAAAGTTTTCGATCATTTATACAGGTAGTTATCTACGTCTTTGATACGGTCCCTCTATGGCTAGGCTACCACGTGACATTGTATATTTCAACAATCAAAGTAAATTGGAAAGTAAAACAATAAAGACTAAGTTGCAGTCAAAAAATCGTTTATATATTAGAACCTATGTGCCTTTTCACAAAACATATGTGTTTTTAATAATGTGAATGTTTATAAGCGCTTTGATGCAAAAGTTTCTAAATAAGTATAATGACAACGCAATTATATTTGTTTTGAAACGACCCTGTACACTGTGTGTATCTAGGTCAGTTATAATGTGGTATTGCGCTTTGTCACGATAACATGTAAACTAATTATGTCTGAAGATTTACCACGTGATATTGTGTATTTCCATCATAGACTTAGGAGAGAACATTCTGGTTTAAATATTTATATTAGATCGGAAAACAGAAAGATAATATTATTATCAAAAGTATTTAATTTAATTAATTTAATAGAAATCAAAGAAATATATACAAAATATATACTGTATTTATGTTTCTGTAGAAACTAACGATAATTGAAGTCAGAATATTTTCAGAGTTGCAATTAAGAAATTAGTATTTTATATGACAAGATATTCTGCTTTGGTATTTTTAAAATTCATTTGTAAATGAAACATAATAATTAAACCTGAATAAATCCTTGCATCCTACAAAAAATGTTGATAAACAATAATCATTATATTTCTACGTTAATTATTTCATACCGTTTTAGTAAGGTTTTATAAGTAATTGTTATTTAATTTTTGTATTGTAATATATCCATAAAACGGAAAGTAAGATTTGAAGACAATATTGATGAAATATACAAATATATCAAAACTCAACTTTTTGTTTATTGATGGTAATTTTGGAAATTTCGGAAAAGATTTTGAATATGAATTTATGTTCATTAAATATCAATTATTTTTATTTCTGTTTTAAATAACAGTTAAAGTCTAATCTTCAAGTATCTTCATCTTTGAAATATGTTGCAATTATGTGAATAGTATGCATTGTTTTACTTCATAAGAAACCGTTTATATTAACAGTGTAAGTGTAAAGTAAAATTCCATATGGAATCGATCTTTATTTAATTGAAAGAAAGATCGTACAGAGGCGACCAGTCTTTTTCGCGTAAGTGTGATCATGGAAGCACATGTGTCAATTATGTTTGTTTTATGTATCATAAGTATGCATTAATAAAAATAAAACCATTTTCCATTCATGAATATTTTGTCTTTGTACTACATATTGGAAGTGATTCAGCTGGTTATGGAGTATGAAAATTTCACCAGTCATGCAAATAGTTGATAAGAGGTAGATTTAGCAATAATTTGTATAGTATATACAAATCCTTGGATTTACAAATCAGCAAGAAATCATCCAGAACATGTTTTATTGTTTCCTCGCAAGCATACATACATTTGGTTTTTGGTGGATAGGCAACTTATTGCCAACATATTATAAATCTTATTTGAAAAAAGTGGTCTTTATTTTTTGCAAGCGGTTATTCATTTGGTCTGGTGGATAGTTGTTTCATTGGCAACATATTGACAATTGTATAGAGTTACCAATATTTATTAAACATAACCCTGCCACATTCTGTATGTATCTGCCTGTAATTCAATGGTTGTTGTTTGTTGCTGTGTTACATGTTTGTTTTTCGTTCTTTTTTTTTTTTTTGGTGCATTAATTAAGTCGTTAGTTTTCTCGTTTGAATTGTTTTACATTTGTGATTTCAAGGCCTTTTATAGCTGCCTTTGTGGTATGGGCTTTGCTTATAGTTGAAGGTTGTACGGTGACCTATAGCTGTTAATATCGGTGTCATAAGGTGTTTTGTTGAGAGTTATCTCACCGGCATTCATACCAATCTTCTTTTTATATTTATTTGGCTTCCTTTATTCTTGATGGTTTACCACAGCACACCTCTTATATACTAACAATTATAAGTCATATATCAAGGTATGTATATAAGTAATGCCACAACCATATTTAAATGTGAGGTCCATAACTTTAACACTTACACTGTCCATTTATCTTATATGATTACATTACAAATAAAGTATGTATGATTGTCACAGACAGCCTCAAAAATAGTGCAGAAAATTAAAACATCCAGGAAACAAACTATGTAGATATGAAGTTAAAATAATTTCAGCCAGATAATATAGCAACCTGAGGATTAAACATATGTTGCAGTCAATGCAATTTGCCTTAGACACTTTAGAGTTTGCAGAAATTGGGAATTGCAATAGGATCAGGAACTTGTACATTGAACACAAAGAAAAACTTATCTACATTCCTATTCACTTGTGCAAGTATCTACACACTATTACATATTTTCAATAATGATGTGACAACTAAACTCATCAATGATCATCAATATCTAATTCAGAGCTAATTATTTCAAATCAAAAGCAAATAAAATCAACAAAATGTTGGTGACCAGTCAGAAGACAGGGTTCACGTATTGCTTTTCTTTTTAAAGAAAGCAACTTGTTTTTATTTTCAAAATAAATTGATGTACCTATATATATGCTAATATTTTTAATTGTCATGGAAAATAACGTTTTCCATGAGAATTTTCCGTTTTGCTGAAGATATGCCTTATTTAATTTGTAAGATGCACAATTGTAAGTTATTCATTTAGTTTTGTTTATCATGCCATTTCATGGGCCAAGATAGAATTCAAGGTGACAATAGGTATCATATATTTAATGAACAACTACAGTACTCGTTGATTTTCTGGTTAAAGGTAAGAAAAAGATATACAGACATTTTTATCTACTTACAATTTAGTTCAAGAAATAAACAGATAAATCATATTATGTCTGATAACGATCGTTATCCAAACAAAAGAACCATAACCAAAGCAAATTTTCGTCAATTACGCCTGTGTTGAAATTATTTGCTTATGAAAATTATAATGAACATATAAGGATATATGGGGATGTGTGTAACGTACAAACGAAAACTTACATCCACATGTTTGTCTTGAATATCCAAATATATCGGAAGTCGTGTTTAAATACTGAATGATCTTGTTCAGCTATTATGTGGCTTACTTTATTACCGATTTTTTTACTGAGTTGTGAACAGATGTTCCAGAAAAGCTGTACTTTTCTTTATAAAGGATGCTAACTATAATAAATAATAAATATAATGAATTTTCTCATATTTTGCAGTCAATATAGATAATAAGTCACAAATGGTAAAGGGTGTTCAAAGAACAATAACACTACTCGTTCTATTTTACATAAACGGTAAGAAAACAACCATTCCATATTAACATGTTGATATTAGTATATATCTTAACAATTAAACAGATACATTATACAGTTATTGACTTTTGATGAGGTTAACGTTGATACAATGATTTATCAACCCCAGAGATATGATATTCACCGAGGCCAACGGCCGAGGGTGAATAACATAACTCTGGCGTTGATAAATCATTATACATGTATCAACTGAAATCAAAAGTCAACAATTGTTTTATTATATGACTCAATTTTCTAGTATTTGCTCAAGATACTTTTAAAACTGTTCCCTGTTTTTATACTAAATATATCATCTGCTTTTGCAGCTGGTAATTTTCATAAGTTGAAAATATATATATATTCAATATAGTTTACTAAAAAAAATACACCAGAAACAAGAAGAAGAGAAAAATACACCGAAAATAAGAAGTAAATGAAAAAAGGAATTTAGTTGACGTCATAAACCTACGTCATTGACGCTTTGGAATATCTATATTTAGGTACACGGACGCTGTTCCAAATCTTATATTAACCTCTCGTGATTTTTGCCGCGGTGAATATAATGTTTTATAAAAGAAGATTTCCTATGATTTTATACAATGAGAAAACAGAAAATTTATAGTCATATAACAACATGTTATAAAACGTTGACAATCTTTACCAAACTCTGCAAAACAAACGACATTCAAAGTAAACTCTCATTGATGAAGCCTATGGGCATTTGTTTTCTTTTAATGGAAATAAAAGAAATGTCATCATGAACATAATTAAATATAGGGTATACGTGATTGATACAGCAACCCAATGAAAGAAAACAATAGACATTTATTGTTATTTTAAATTCGACGACGCTGATATGTTTGCAAGGTTTCGTGATTAAAACATCCATGAAGCTTAATATTTCTGAGAAAATGAAACATAACTTTTTTTTTTGTAATTTATAACGGACAAAAGTTCGCCTAGACCACCAAATTGTTCTCTTATTATTCTTTGTAAACTCGAGCATTTAATAAAAACATTGCCAGTTTAGTTTTTATTTCAAATAAGAACACTCCGTATGCATGAATTCCCACCAATTCTAGTACCCATGTAAAAGTTACAACTACCAATTCTTTGCATAGTAAAAATTACTTACATGAGAGTAGATTTTTTTCCTTCTGTATAAGTTTTGAGCAAACGTTTAATTCAAGTATAAGAAATTGTTTATAGAACCAATAAATATAAAATGAAAGACCCATTTCTATGCTTCAAATGTCATTATTTTTAACAAAAGATTTTTTTTTGCATTGAAATGTAAGTTTTGTTTTACACAACAGTACAAAGTACAAGTGTAGTGATTGGTATGTTCTATTTTCACATGGAATCCATAGTACAGTAAGTAACTACTGGTTTAAAATGGCATAACACCAAAAGATGCATTGAAGATTACAATAAGTCTTTTGTTTTGTTTTATTTTACTCTTTGAAAGTGTCATATAAATAAACTCATATCTTGCCTATTTTCCACTAATATCGTTAAAATTTAAAGCTCAACGTGTACTGATTGTAATAAAATACTTAATACCTGAAATTCATCAAGACTCTTCCTGTTTTTTTTTTATATAAAAAGTAATACTGTGCTGTATTCATTATTTTAAAAGAGGAATATTCAAAGTCAAAAGATTGGAGAAACCATATATATGTATCAACACTTTGAGAGGGAGTTACATTTACATATTCAATAAAATCTGTCACAAAGTACCAAATATATCAAGACCAACATCAATGATTTATCAAATGAAGTAGTTTTAGATGTGTTCAGTAAGTATTTTTATTCAAATGATATGCCGAAATAAAGTAAATTTAGAAAAAATGTTTCATAGGCTATAAAACTTAATACTGTGACAGTTTTTTTAAATATTGCAGTTGTGATCAGTAGTTGTAGGAATGATATCTGTTTTACCTGGAAGGTTACCGTAACAACTTTAACGTTAACCTGTAAAGTTGATAATTTACACCTGAGCATTTATATTGGTGATCCTAATGGTAAATTACAAGCTGACTGTTTACCACCAAGCCAGCCAAACAATTGTGAACCGTACTATAAAAATAGCAGTGTAATCCAATATAAATCGACAAATGAAACTGTATTTCAAGTAAATGGTTACATAGATTATAGTGTTAACGGAAATTGGACATGTAGGCATGGAACAAGAAAGGAAATTGCTATGGTTGAAGTATCTGTCTTGAGAATAAACGGTTTGATTGTATTTTCAACTAACATTAAGAAAAAAACATTCTTGGGAAAAATATCAATGATACATATTTAGCTGCTAGTTATCTTCTTTATCTACCAATGACATGCTTTTAAACTGTTTAAATTGGTTATATAGTAGTTGCGTTCATGGTAATTTCTTCACAATAGATACTGCTCACAGTTCTGGTGAAAATTCACATTTCAAACAAAACTCGGGAATAAAATTCAAACATTTACATTTTAGTTGGGCAATTTAATTATAAAACAGAAATTTACGACTGTGGTAGAAAATGCTTCCTACAAAATGAATCCAATACGAACGCGAATTGAAAGAATTTTCCAAATGTTGGGGCTTTCGGATGAATGTTTTATCCTAATATTATTAAATGGGATAAATATAGATAAGTCTTGACAAAAGGGTGTTGGTGTATGAATCAAAGCGATCGTATCTTGAGTGTTTACTGTATATGTACCACAAACTAGATAATCTTTTATTACATTTATCTGGTAACCTGTACATTATACGTGGCATACACACTATTGTACTATATCCTAAATTATTAAACGATTTTATATATATTGAAACTGTTTATTTTTTCTAAAATGAAACATTTCAAGTTTACTATGCTTAAGGCCAATATTTAATACCAGTATTTGAAAATAAAAGACATTGATCATAGGAATATCTTCTTTTTAGGCGAAAATAATGAAACTGCTAAAGATATATTATGCCAGATTGGTAAGTTTTATGTTTTGATTAAAATCTGTGAGTAAACAAATGGGTTTAAACCTTAATTTGTGTATGTTAATGCGTGAATTTTTTTTCCTCTGTTTTTTTTTTCTTATTTGAATATTTCCAAAGAATCGGCTTGAAATTGGCATGTCAATAGATGCAAATTACATTTGAAAATAATTGTTCACCTATGTTCAATACTTTTGAAACCATTTTAATATATAGATCAAGGGAAAAGTCTATGGGAATCGTAGAAATACCGAACGTAGAAAGACCGACTGTGTTAACAGGGTTATGCATCTCACATACATGCGAATCTAGAACCGGTAAAATATTCAAGATTAGAATAGGACACATCTGTCAAATTCAAATCACACTACTATTCTATAATGATAAGTCATGATTGTTTTTTTTTCTTTATAATCACAGATTTTGATTGTACCAAGTCATCGCTACTGTGGAGTATGATGAGTTATTTTTCTTTCGTGATGATCTGCATGGTTCTTATATCAACAGGTGTACGGATTTGTAGCTTCAGACGTGCGGATGGTAAAGTTATATAACTGTATTTTCTCCTTTAGCTCGGAATATAAATTTTCTGTATTCAAAGATTAGTAAATGCTTGGTCGTCATGTCAGTTAGGATTATAAAATAACCCTTAACATTTTAAATTAAAACAAAACAAGGTTCCAACTCCTTCAGGCATAATGTAAATAATATATGTATATTGATGCAATGATACAACATGATACAATGGTTAATACATAATTTTGAAGGACTTTCATTAGTTTCACCTTATTTTAGAAGTATGCATGGTGAATGCATGATATCCAATTATATATGCATACATATTTACAATTTTATCTGCTGACACAATATTAGATGTCGTTTGGTATGCTTAACACAATTAACACGTCCATCCAAGTTCAGAACACTGACAGCAGCTCTGACATATAAACCTGTATACGTTATATCATTACATGAAATTTGAAGTGATGTGTACATTTTTTACAGATATGGTGAATAAACTTATCATGAGGGTCATAAGAAACCAGACTAAACTGTCAGGTGTGTATTATATTATGGAGTGTTTGTAAATCTCCACAAATCGTTATACTGAAGTATTCTGAACTGCAATATATAAAGGAAAAACAGATGGCGGTATAAACACCAATGCGACGGTAAACAAACTCACAAAAAAAAACAAACGAGTTGAATATACGGGTCTCCAACAATAGACAAGGTATTGATTCAACATGTCAAGCTCTAAGCTTAAAAAGAAAGTTTTGAATCAATTTAAAAGAGCTTACTAAAAAGTGTTTTTGGGGTTTCTTTATTTGTTTCTTCTTTTGTTTTTCATGTAATTTTTCCTGTTCTTGGGTTGTTGTTTCATTAACGTTTCCCATATCCTGTTTATTCATATGTATAAAAAAGAACAAAGTGTAAAAGTCGTTGAAACAGCAAACCAACACAACTTGGTTATTAACATTGACAACTAACTATGAACTCATTTTTTTTTTAAATCTGACACTTAATGTATCTTAAACTTTCCTATAAGGTTAGTGTCTTTTTGTGGTTATTACTAGTTCCCAGACATACATAACCAGAATACAGGATTCAATATATTATGTTATGTCATGTACATCAGGACAAAAGGGAATAACTAATTCAAATTCATTTGAAATTGACGTATCTACAAATTATTTTTGTTTACTAAAGCATTAACACAATAACAAATATCCATAACTTCGCTTATTTCAATTTAACTTTCAGTTTGCAAGAGGATATTTTTATCATATTTACTGTGACTTTTTCTCCCTCGTGGTGTTTTCGAACATACTGCACCAGAAAAAGTGTCCCTGTAAGTATTTATTATTATATAATTAATTTTGGTATACAAAGCATAGTTAAAATTAGTGAACATGAGTCACCTAATAATACTAAGCAACGTTAGACCATCCCATGGGAGAATCAAAAATGTTCATACGAAAAGGACAAAAATATGATAAAGAAAAGATAAAAGATAAAAGTACAAATAACAGTATACAAAACACCAAACGGAAACTAAAAGTTGACTAATATGAATCACTTAAAAACTAAAGTAAATTTAAAAGCTTCGAAAAGAAGGCAATTGTTTGCTTCACTATTGCAATCGTTTATGTAATTCATGACAAGCATTTTTCTGGCAATGCGTAGCATTCGGTGATGTGAAAACAGATTTAGTGATATCAAAGCACCAACATTTACCGCAAGTTTACCATTATAATCTTCAGTATTTTAAATTCCACTTGAACAAAATGCATGGTCACTTATCAGTAAAAATTAAAATCTACGAATGTTAAAACAAAATTAAAACATTTACAGTTAAGCATGATATTCGTTCCTGTTCTTAATTCAAATATTGAATTTAAAACATTGTGATTACTAATTTTACCTCGATTTTCTCCATGCACTTTTAAAAACATTTAGTTTAGTGTAAATGTAACGATGAAGCAACAATCAGAATACCAACCAAACCCTATACATTTTAATGAGATGCGATGAAACGTTCATTAGTTCTGCTATAGCATAATCAGAAGGACTGATTCAGTTTGTTATCATTTTAGTACAATTCGTGTTTGTCTGCCTTGGAGTGATATTTGGAATTATAAACAGTGTTCTTTTCTGAACAAAGATGGTAATTTTTCAAGTATAATATTTACAATATATTTCATAATATTATATATCTAATAACATTCACCGTACCAATTTTACTGCATCAGATGCGCATTTCGACAACAAATGCCTCTTAAGCGATGCTCGAGGTCAAAGTATTTGAAAAAAAAAAACTTATACAAAAATTGAAACGAGAATGATCAAACCAAAATGCACTTAAAGTAAAGCCAAATCCGGACAAGAATAAGAGCTTTTGCACTAGGGAGATATATTCCTGATTTTAAATCATTTTAAAATTAATTTTATAAAACGAATTTCATTCAAACAATATCTGTATTTTCATGCCAGTACCGAAGTACAAACCCTGGGCTGGCGATACTCTCAGAGACTAGTAGTGCACCGGTAGAGGTCTTGACCCAGTAGTAGTAATAACATTAAAGGCGCCATTTTGGTGCACCAGATGCGCATTTCGACAATAAAGTTAATTACCAAATATCAAGGCGTGCCTTTTGTATAGCTTTTTTCTCTTAGATTTTCACCGTTTAAAGGAGTTATTTATAAAACAGTCATCTTTCTAAGGTTTCTATTAAATGTTGAGTGATCAATATGTGCAATGATTTTTGAAGCCCTCTTCGTCACAGATGCTATGAAGAATATATATTTATCGTGTCCTATTCTGCATATCATGCTTGTATATGCAATGATAAATCAGTATATTCGCATTAAATGTTGTTGATGAACTATTATTATTAACATATAATACTCAATTTACATTATAGAAGTAGTAATTTTAAGTAGAAACATATAAGTTTTTACTCCAATATTAAAACAGAAGAATCATTGACAACGTATATCCTGCTAAAATCAATCTTTATTGTGTGTTACGTTTTATTGTACTACTAATTACTGATTCTTTCTGAGTGTTTTGCTTTTGTAATTACATTTCTCAATCTTACAGAAATGACAAACACCATACCAAATCAAGATGAGGAATTTCAGGTAATTTAATTTCGAGAAGGTATTACATTATGTTTCAGCTGTGGATTTTTAGAGCATCAACTTTTTCCATTTTCTAAATTTTAATCAACTGACCATGCTCATTTCAAAGCTCTGTGTAGATGGCAGTGAACTGAATTAGTTGTGAAGTTTTCGCTTCTTACATGGATTGTAGTGAAAATTGCCATGAATGCCAGCTTAGTTCTTCGGGACTGACATGTATTATAACATACTTGTCTTAAATTCTCCGTTGATAAACCTAAAATTATTAAGAAATTACGGTTCCAACTCCAGCAGGCAAAGATGACCTTAGGTGAATGGTTATTCTTTTAGGTTTAAGTGTGTGTGCTTCAGATAAAGGTATATCCAAAAACCTCTTCGAGCGCATTAACTTTATAGTCCATCATTTTTCTTTTTTTTCTCCATTTCTTTTATGTTTTATTCATGACGTGAAGTCGTTGTAATTTTTCATAATCTCAACCGAAACCAAATGTTGTCTTTTGATTTTTCCAGTGTCTCACCAAGCACGGTGACATATTTGGACGAATACACACACAAACTGTCAAATTCCTGTCCTGTTTATGAGTAACACTATACATTCTAAGTGGGATAAACAACCTTTCATTTGAGATTGAACAATGATTGCAATATGTTATGTTTCACTTTGTTGTTATTTTATACAACCATGCATCTTTTAAAGATTCACAGAGGCTCAGTCGGAATAATGAAGTAAATGAATCAGACTTGTGATGAAGTTTCGAGTAAGCGCACGTGAGTTTATATATTTCAGTTAACATATTTTTATATTAACTTCCAGTTCAAATATTGGACGGTAAAACTATTTTGTTATCCTGCTATAAAGTATTTGCTTGTACAATAGAAACAATACACTGAAAGTCCTCTATAAATGGCAATTACATATAGTAGTATTGAAAATACCCTTTTTATGTCTATTGTACTCCATTAAAATTTCAGTTAGTCTTTTAAAATGATCTTGTGGTTTGCTTATTAGCAGGTGAAAATGTATGACTATCAAAGTCTTAATAGAATTATTCGGAAAAGAAATTTTCTAGAATTCTAAATCTATTTATTCTTGTCAAGGCCAGTAAACTTTTAAACCTGAGATCCCTGGTAATTGTCAGGGTTCGTGTTCCTCAGTCTTCAGTTTTCCATGTAGTGTTGTGTAGATTGCTGTTTGTCTTTTCGCCGCTTTTCGTTTCCTGTCATGGTGTTGTAGGTTCGCGTGGTAAAATATAAAAAATGTTGAAATACTGTTCCAACACGTTATTTCTCGTGTATGCCTTTTGCCCAATAAAAGATAATAAGTGTTGCATATTTCCTTCAAAGCCAAACTTTTAAAATATCGATAAAACTGTCGCTTTGTCCGTTTTGATATTGCTGTGAAAATGATAAATCTAATCAATATCGGACGACATTGTAAGCAAATCTATTGTTCGATTTAGGAGTATGAAAACATCAATGAACATGATATTAATTTGATAATATGTTATTTGTTAGTATTTCATTGTTACAGTATTGTTTCATATACCCTATTCTATAATCATCTATATTATGTTACGATTTCAAATTTGTTATGATACGTCCGCTTAATACTAGCCCTGCTTAAAACACAGTTTTTAATTTGTGAATGTTCGTGCAGTATCGTTTTACAGACTCTTTAAATCTTCATCTTCACCTCGAAGTAGCATGGGAGATTTTAACATTCAACATAACTTCAAATCTTAAGACGACGTTTTTTTTTTATATTTTCATCCTAATAATGAATATCTTCAAACAAACACATCTAGTTCATGATTTAATAGCACTATGTAATATTTGTGTAAATCAATCCAAAATATTAACGTTCTTCTTTATCAGATAATAATTATGTACTTATATTTTCTTAATTATAGGCCGCATGCGGTTATTTTTACTCCATCATAGAAGTGGTCATCTTAGTTGTGAAGTAGAAGCTTAATTGTCACGATATTTTATGCCGGTCATATGGTTGAAGTACAGAAAGACATTTGACGAGATTGATTGGTTATTGTAAATGTTTCAAGTGCGCAGTGTTGTCATTATACAAGCTGAAGTAAAATAATGTTGTATACTAACTATATCGAACATTGACTCAGAATATTTAATACTAGTAAACCGTAAAGTGCACAGATTTGTCGTTGTTGCTTCAGTTTGTATCATTTCACGTTTTTATTTTGAGCATTTGCCCTAATTCGCCCAAGATAAACGAAAATATTACTTATGCGAGAAAAGTATTCGAAAGATCATCTTGCTTATGTGCATACGTCTTACTTGTCCAGTTGTATTATTAAAACAATATTCATTTAAAATAGACATGTACAAATAATGTAAGATATTATATTTCCGTTTGAACAACACGTGTTTCTTTGTCTGTGATAATCGTTTTCCGGCACGCTGGAAAATTAGTTTGCAAAGTCATTTACTTAACACCGTTTGACAGCATAAAGGGTCTAATAGAACAGCCAAATCTAACTGTGAACAACAAATTTATTTATTTTGTAAAATATAAAAATATTTCCATACTCCTAACAACAAAATTATCATATTTAAATTTTTCTGTGTGCAATTTTTTATTTAACGCCATTTTTCCCAGGTTAGAGTTGTCTTTTAAAATTGTTTTAATATTGTGTCATAGATCAAATTTATTCATTCAGTAAATGTTTAATTGTTTTTGTCTATATGTCTTTTAATCGAGTTACTTTATAGTGTGTCTTTTATGTTGCAATGTTACACTACTGTTTCAGGTAAGGGTGAAGGTTGGCGCCTGTTTAAACGTTTAAACCCGCTGCATTTGTATGCACCTGTCCTAAGTCTGGAGCTTGTTCAGTGGTTGCCATTTGTTGATGTGGTTCATAATTAAAGTGTTTCTGGTTCTCGTTTTTATAGAGATTAGACCGTTGGTTTTCCTGTTTGAATTGTGATTTTGGGGCCCTTTATAGCTTGCTGTTCGATGTGAGCCAAGGCTCCGTGTTGAAGGCCTTACTTTGACCTATAATTGTTTACTTTTACACATTATGACTCGGATGGAAAGTTGTCTCATTGGCACTCATATCACATCTTCTTATTTCTATTACCTAAGCTTTGTTTAACCTAAGATGTGACACAACTATATAATTTCATTAATTGGAATCTTACAGACAAAAAGTGTCATAAAATCTTGTCAATACTGAAGCACTAGTTTTTAGGTGGGTGAAACCTTTGGAGACTAATGGTTTACGAACATCGGTTTCGACATTATTCCAATGTGCATAACACGCATTGTTACAACAACCTTCCTCAAATAGATTCGAAACAAAAGTTTGTAAAACCGATTTAATTCAAATATTGGTTACACCATAACTAGTCGCCGTAGGCAAGATTTCAATTTATTTTTCAGCTTCTCTGATGGTGTTCATTATTGGCAAAACCTTAATTACCGAGCATAACTTTTACCAATGTGGATGTAAATGTGTATTCATGTTGATTATGGCTTGACTTTGTGACCAAGAAATCATTGTCTGACATGGACCACGTTTGCACGACCAAAATGTTTTCATTGTTGTAAAATTGACCGGAATAAAAAAATTAATAAAAAATATCCACAAGAAACTGACCAGGATAATTAACTGTGATCTGGAAAGGTCATAATTTTCATTGCACTTTGCACTCATCATTATGTGGCCAGTATTTATAAACAATAATGAATAGACATGCACAAAATTTACAATATTAAAATGAGGTCATGCACAAGAGTCTCGTGTTCACACATCTTTTCATCTCCTAATGGTGACCAGAAACAACAAATGTTTATATCCTTGTATTTGTCCTTTGGCATCAAATCACAATTGTCACAATATGCGTTTTTATAAAGTGTCTTCGTAATGTATACACATCTTGAAAATGTCGTTGGGACCTTAACAAGGCTTGTGTTAAGGTCAACCGTGCATTATGATCAGGATACCGATTATGTCGTTGGGTTGACCAACAAAGATTAAATCCATCCCTTGTATGTAGTTGATGCCTCGCCACGGCTTGAGATGAGGGTAGGGATCAGACTTAATATAGTGTCTGAACCGAATCCAGAAATTCTTGCATAAGACTATGATATATGGAAGGCGCTTCCATAGCTTCACCAATTGTGTTATCTTGCTTGGTAGTTGTAGCATTACCAGAAGTCGTCCTGATATGTGTGACCATAATTTGCCTCTTTCGTGGCTTATCCGTTCTTGCATCGAATTTCGTGGAATCGTCACGATCAGTGTCAGGTACCGTCAGCACTTGTCGTACATGTTCCTGTGCCTCTGCTTCACGTGACCAGGACTTATGATTGCTTGCATCATTTGATCAGGATCTTTTGTATCTTTCTACCATCTTAGGTAATCATGTGTTTCTTCTTTCTTGGATTACGCCTTCCACGGGTACAAGTCCGTATTGTTCTTTTAGATAGTCCATTTGGAGTTGCTGACTGGATTTCTGTTTAACCATGTTTCCAAAGCCAAAAGTCTTCATTTCCATTCCTGGGGCTGTTTTATTCGTTACTGACTGGTTTGTCGTCGATTTACGTCGTCTTTCCTCTTTTGACTGACCTTAATCTTTTAGATGTCTGTTTTCAATAAACGTAGAAATCCTGTGCCTAAAGATAAGAAGGGCGATGAAAATATCTATTGTACCAAATGCACAAATCCAGTATCTATATCTTGCAGGAATTGGTTCGGAATACAGATTATTCTCGTTTAATTTTCATTTAAAAGTTGTTCAACTGAAATTTCAACAACATTTTGTTATTTCCATGATAACTATATTTGATCAAAATCAGGAATTTAGCTGTAAATGATTTTCCAAAATGTCGTCAATCCAAATTAATATTTTTGTAAGATGGTCTTAGAAGAATCCGCGGCCGTAAGGTTATATTTATTTCTTTATGAAAATAAGGAAGTAAAGTTATAAATGATTTATAAGCAGTACATATCTAGCTAAGTCTTGCAATATTTAAGGGTGCTCTTGTCATAATTGTCTTCGCTGAGAACCCTGTAGATTCACTTGACACGCTTAAGGACAGTGGTACTTCGGAAGATACAAGCCAATGTCCATCCGTCAGATACGTGGCTTCAGAGGAGGTGAGTTTTATATTCTTCTTTGTTTACTTGTTCCGTCTCCAAAATATCACAAAATTAGTCATCTTGGGTTCCCGATCGTTACTGATACCTTTATCCCTTTTATTTAAACACGAGCAACTGTGTATAAGTTGATCGATAAAATTCAGGACATTTCATGTTTTAAAGAAATAATTTAATTTATACACAAGTCGATGGGGTAATGCGCTTTCTTTATTCCTAAACAGTAAATAATAAACTTAGACTACTGATTTCTTAAAGCGTTGCCTTTGTTGCGGCTGACAGATTTCTATAAAGTTTTTGGGGTCGTATATATTTTTTAGCTCAATCTTTCTTCTTCGTCCGAATTCACGTTACAAACCTGGGCCGGTGAGTCCGTCTTTTTTTCGATTTGTATCTGCACCTTCGAAATATTCAAATCTGGGAATTTTAGTTTAAATTCAGAATCTGATCTATCTCGAAAACGTTTGATTAAATTTTGTTCATTGCACTCAATTTGCTGCCTCAAATGTCTTAGGTACTTCCTCACAACCTCTATTCGTAGGAAGTCGTAGTATAAGCCGTCGCAAATGTACCCTCCTTTTCTTTAAGAATACGTGCATGGGTATTACCGTCGGGCTGGATAGGGGATATGTATCCTCTGCTATGCCTAGCAACCTCTCTGCATACATTTATACATTTCCTCAGACATTGTCTGGTTTTCTTAGCATTGCCAGTGCCTGCTGCTATTCTGTGATCTCTGCAAATCGTTTTTGCTTTTCACTGAACAAGTACACATTTTATGCTTAGGGGCCAGCTGAAGCCCGCCTTAAGGTGCGAAATTTTCTCACTGTGTTGAAGACCCATTGGTTACCTTCGGTTGTTTTCTGCTTTGGTCGGGTTGTTTTGTCTTTGACACATTCCCCATTTTCATTCTCAATTTTATTTGCAGAAGGACTTAAGATCTTGCCATTTTGCAGTTTACCTTCAGCTGCAACCTCGTTAATGTAGTATTTGACAAGATTTGCTATTTGGAATACTATTACCTATAACCTGATCTAAAAATCAAGATCACTAGATAAAACATCAGAATAAAAAGTGCAAAGCAAATCTAGCAGCATTACAATCAACACCGTGCCAGGCTAAACAAGAACATAGTTTGTGTACTCTTATCATTATTGCCATTACGAACACAAATTCATAGCTTAAATTATATGAAAATAAATCATCAACATTTTACTATTATCGTCTATCAAAGATTTTCTTTTATGAAAAAAATAAGCGTTCTGTTATCCCAAGTTATGTCATACCCAGACACATTAAAAAACAGTAATCATACGTTTCTGTGTACAGCAAAAATATCAATACTAACGCAACGATTTCTCGTTTTAATGGAATGTTCACAGCTTCGATACGAAATTGAAAACATAATTTTCGAAAAAACTGGTTTTGATTCACTAAATGCATTTTATTTATTCTCGGTATTCCCTGTTTAGATAGGAATAACAGATTTCCTTTTATCTAAACAGTAAAATCTTTCATTTTGTTGATTCAAGACAACGTAATTATAGGTATTATGGCAAACGTATCAATCGAAATCAACGAATTAAACAACGTATACATTATACATTTTACGATCTCTTAACTATATGTAAAATACTAATTAGCAAATTAAATGATATTTCAAGGAGTATGACACAATCTCATTTTAGCCAACTCTATGAATGTACACGTATTATTACAGGTTTTGTCACCATAGGCTGTTCCCGCGTATCGATATACTAGAAGACCATAAACGATCTGAAAATTAAATGTATTAACAGCGGTATTATTTTATCAGAGAATGGAAACGGAAATGTCTCAAAAGTCAACAACCAAACCAAAAGAGCATAAAACTGCCCAAAAAGTAAAATCACAAAAATACCGAATTCCGAGGAAAATTCAAAACGGAAAGTCCCTAATCAAATGGCAAAATCAAAAGCTCAAACACATCAAACGAATGGATAACAACTGTCATATTCCTGACTTGGTACAGGCATTTTCTTATGTAGAAAATGGTGGATTAAACCTGGTTTTATAGCTAGCTAAACCTCTCACTTGTATGACAGTTGCATAACATTCCATTATATTGACAATGATGTGTGAACAAAACAAACAGACATAATAGGATAAAATGTCAAAATAGGGATACAACAGTCAAAACTGTGTTATAATCTTAATTACTATAAAACAAACAAATATGTAACAAAGAAACACCAAAAGGCATATTGACAAAGCACACAAGCAAAAATGAAAGACAAGAATACAAAATTTGCCATAGCACAATAACACAATGACGGGATGTTAAAGTACCGAGCCACGTCAAATGAATATCACCAAAAATAGACTAAACAGTAAAAGTAATATTCAAGAAGACACATAAAAGAATACTATAACACGTTATTAAGATGATAAACAACGTCAGTGCTAAGAATCTATGCATCAAGACCATCGTGTATTATTTGTGAAGTTGATACGGAATATTTATCAACAAGGTCTTGGTACCTTCCGATAAACGTTTTTAGAAAAGGACGAGACGTTCTTTGACATACCCTGGTTCATCAACTTTCTGCTCAGACACTGGTGACATTTACAAAGTGTGAGTAGCAGCTGCAAGCTCTTGAATACCGAATAAGTTAGGAAATGTATATCCCATATGCAGGTGAAGTTGGTATGTTGCTACTAAGGTGGGGAAATTGATAATTTCAAAATTAAAATCGTCTCTTTGTCGTAGATTTTGGTACTGAGATGACCCTGTATGTCAAATTCGAGGTGAGGCCACCAATGACTTCCACGCAGCGAGTAAATCCCGCACCCGGATGCTAGTATATTTAATGACTAAACCATTCAATACTTTATTCCTCTCTATTTTGATAAAAGAACCACCTTTTATTATGTATACATACAAAAAACAATAGTTTGATTTTGATTATACATCAATTACATCATCAATTTTAGATATGATCCCTAAGGACATGTTTTACGGGGACTTCAACACATCGTTCAAGTCCGACAGGTTAAAAATATTTTGAGAAATAAACTGAAATATCGTCATCTATCTTAACTAGATTGGCAACAGTGTCGTCAGATCATTTAATTTTAAACGGTCTTCGATCCTATTATAAACATTAGTGTAAATGTTGAAAATCTGATGAAAATCTCTTGACTTCTAGAATAAGAAACAAACTTCAAGTACCTGCAAAGCGATTTGTGTTCGTATCAGCCGACAAAGCAGTCAACAATATGGAAGTGGTGGTATGACGTAAATACTACACGGAAGTTCTCAAGTAGGAAATTATTAATTCTTCTACATTCAGATCCGTACACTCCACATAGAGTCATATAGTTAACAATCATATCATTACCAAATCTCAGCTTAAAGACTATTCTGGTTATTTGATGGTCCCTACTATTTATTGGTTACCTAAACTACACAAAACAAACCGTAAAATATAGCTTCATCTCAGTATCTAGTAGTGCTCTGCTACTGATATTTCAGAGCTTTACATTATATATATATATATATAGCTAGTTCCTAACTACTTTCAAATAACATATCATTCACTTTTGTAATAAAACATATGTTAATAGTGGAAATAAATAGTTTTGAGTGTAAAACATCCTTTAATGTTTTAGATAAATTACGTGATTTTAATTCGGTTGACAGTTTTGACTTTTCAACTCTTTACACTACACTTGCACACACTCCTATCAAACAAAAGTTTTCCTATTCATTTAAATGGTCATTTGAAAATTGATTGAACATTTATTTGCTGCAACTCACGTAACATGTGTAATGCCTTCTTCTCAAATGAGAAAGGTAAATATGCTAGATTTACTTACTGGAGGTGTGAAGAGATAATTAAAGCAGTATTTTTTCTCATTGACAACATTAATGTACGTTTCGGTAATAAATTGTATCGACAGGTTGTAGGAATTCCTATGGGTACCAATTGCGCCACTTTAATAGCTGATTTGTACTTCGAATTTTATGAATCACAGATACGTCTAAATTCATTATAATTGCTCAATTCAACAACACTTATTGTTATATGCATGATATGTTTTCATTAAAAAATCAAGAATTCTCTAAACATACTGCAGAAATGTACACATGGAACGTTCTTTAAGTAAATATAATATAAACAACAATACCTGTCCTGTTTCCGTTTTACACGATAGTGTCTACGTTTTACAACCAAAGAACGCTCTCGATCCTTTCGTTAATTTTTCTTTTCTGGACGTTAAAGTTCCTTTGGCACCATCTTAGGATGTTTATATAAAAAAAAAAAAATCAAAAAAACAAATCTAGAGGAACTGTATGGTACTTTGGAAAAGGCACATACACAGGTCATGGTGACAGAGACTTTATGATTAAACAAACTTAATAATGCCTATGCAAATATTTCTCGTGATTCCATATGGTTGTGCAGATATTTCTCGAAGAAAATCTCAAACAAAGCAGTCAGTCCACATAACGAGGGTGACATTCCACCAGACCATGCCGCTTCAAATCCTCAACAAAACTTCGAAGTATTACAACATTTCTATTCTAGAGGCTAAGCAGGAAGAAAATATTCCTTTGAATAGTAATACAGCAGAACAAATTGGAACTCGGCAGGACGAAAGAGCCAAGAGTCTAGAAACAGAAGTGTCATTCCAACGCCAGCAGTTACCAGTCTTACCAACGCCGACTCTTGGTTACATTTCCTTGGACAGAGCCAGTAATTATCATGAGATGGCTGGAATTGGTGCAGCTCTTGTTCCACAACAGTTTACGGTTATGTTTAACCATACAACATGTTTAACTAACACGGTTGATTCACGAGGTTTTGATTTTAGAATTGTAAGAGAAAGTGTCTACACGTCAAGTGTTTTTTTTTATCATGCAAGTGCCCATTTTCCGGTTAAATGAAAGAGACATTCGGGCCAGGAAACATATAGATTTACATGTTTTACTTAAGATAGAGATGCCAGGCCTATATATTTACAGCGATGTATTGCATCATCTGTAACGAGCTTGTCAAGACGAGCATTTTAGGCGCTATTTGTAAAAATTCTGATGTACGGTTGCAAAGTTGTGGCCAATTAAAACACGTCATTTCATCCCCCTTTTTCTCTTTCCAAGATGGCCACCGGTGATTTCAATCTTTAAAGGCAGATTCTGAGGCAAATAGGAAGTGTTATGCTTTTAAACACCATGTTCTAGCAGACTACACTTCATTCTTCAGAGGAAATCATTGCTTTTCTGTAAGACGTGTTGCAACCTGAAATCTCTCATTCTTACATTTTACAACGGTCTGGGTAGCCATGTTGAATCATATTTTCCTATTAAATGCCCAAAAATGTACAGCTTCATATATTATTTACAAATACTAATTTTCCTGTTTTGTTAAATTAAAAGAACTGGGTATCACAAACTAAATTTATATAAAATTAAAAGATCGATTGTTAAGAGATCAATTTAAGGTCTTTTCACATCAATTTTCTAAGTAATTGATATAAAACTACTTCCGGTTAACTCAAAGTTACTTTTGACGTCCAATCATAGGTTTCTTCATAATGATTCAATATATATATGGTTTCTATATACTTTTGCCTGAAATAAGGAGATAATTGCCATCTTCCGGTTAAGAAAATGTCACTTCCGGTCTCAAATGATAGCTGCTTTTACACTGATTCCAAAATATATGGTTTTATATACTTGTGGAAAAAGGGAAATTATTGGCTATTTCCGGTTTAGAAAATTCACTTCCGGTCTCAAATGTTAGCTTTATTCACACTGATTCCAAAAATATATGGTTTGTTTATACTTATGCCTGTGATAAGGAATTAGTTTGCTACTTCCAGTGTATATAATGTCACTTCCGGTCTCAAACAATAGCTTTATTCATTCTGATCCTAAAATGTATTGTTTGTATATACTTATGCCTATAATAAGGAACTAATTTTCTACTTCCGGTTGTATTATGTTACTTCCGGTCTCAAATTATAGTTTTATGCACACTGATTCCAAAAATATATAGTCTGTATATACTTATGCCTGTAATAAGGAATTAATTTGCTACTTCCGGTTTCTATAATGTCACTTCCGGTCTCAAATAGGTTATGTATGCCTACTTAAAATATATGGTTTCTAGGTACTTTTCCTTTAAGTAAGTGCAAAAACACTACTTTTGGTTCACTCAATGTCACTTCCGGTTGATTATTTTCCAAGTTTATATGTCACCAAACATTTTGCAAAAGACCTTATGGCTTTATCATGTACCAATCTGAAAAAATAATCAATTTAACTTAAACTAAAACATTTCAGGGCTAATAACTCCTATAAGATGTCATTGGATTGTTTCAGACCAAATGTATCATATTTTCATCACAATAAAGCAAACATTTTGCACTAGTTCTTTTACATATAACTTTAAAAGTATCAGACAAAATGCAAAAACAAGCAAAAGACAAAATTCAGAACATGAACTTGACCTCTGACTTTGACCTCATTTTCTAAGTAAGGACCCAAGGACCTCAAATAAAAGACTCTTAAGTTTATAAAGCTATCGTTTTGAGTTACAAAAACATAACGATTAATTTATTGGGTAAAGTTAGATAACTCCTATAAAATTTCAACGGATCCTTCGATCCAAATCAGCCAAAAATTCCTGAGGATGTAACTAACAAATATGAAAAAGAATTTTTGGTTACAGAGAAGATACACTAACAAGAAAAACAGTGTTTTGGGTGATAACTCTTACAATAAAAAGTCTTAAGCTTAACAAGATGAGTTTCAGAGGCACAATAACTGTTTGAAATAATATCCAAAATATCTATGCCACATCTTGCGAAACAACTTTATGCCGCAAGAAAAGGGCTTGCGGAAGAACAAAAAATAATAATTATTAAAAAGGTCTTTCCACATCAATTTTCGAAAGAAGTACTTCCAGTTTACTCAAAGTTACTTTTGGCATCCAATCATAGGTTTCTTCATACTGATGCAATAGATATATGGTTTATATATACTTTGCCTGAAATAAGGAAATAAGTGCCAACTTCCGGTTTAGAAAATTCACTTCCGGTCTCATATGATAGCTGTGTTTATATTGATTTCAAAATATATGGTTTATATATACCTTTTCTGTAAAAGGGAGAAAATTGGCTACTTCCGGTTTAGAAAATGTCACTTCCGGTCTCAAATGATACGTTTAATATGCCAATTGAAACAATATATGATTTCTAGGTACTTTTCCATGAAATAAGTGCAAAATGATTACTTCCGACATTTTGCAACAGACCTTATGGCTTTATCATGTACCAACCTTAAGTTATAATCAATTTACCTTAAAATAAAGCATTTCAGGGCAATAACTCCTATTGGATGTCATTGGATTGTTTTAGACCGAAGATATCATATCTTCATCACAATAAAGCAAAGATTTTGCACTAGTTCTTTATATATAACTTAATAAGTGTCAGAGAAAATGCAAAACTAACAAAATTCAAAATTAAGAACATGACCTTGACCGTTGACCTTGACCTCATTTTCTAAGAAAGGACCCAAGGACCTCAAATAAAAAGACTCTAGGTTAATACGACTAACGGTTTTTGAGTTACAAAATCATAGCAACAAATTTATTTGGTAAAGGTAGATAACTCCTATGAGATTTTATCGTTATCTTGTTTGGTTACGGTGGAGATACACTAACAAGAAAAACAATGTTCGGGAGATAACACTTACAACAAAAGTCTTCAACTTAACAAGATGACTTTTTAAAGCGCAATAACTGTTCGATATAATTTCCAAAATATCCAAGCGACATCTTGCGAAACAACTTTATACCGCAAGAAAAGGGTTTGGCGGAAGAAGAAAAACAAATAATAATAATAATATTCAGAAAATATACAATAAGTCTTTCCACAGAAAAGTGGAAAGACTTCATAATAATAATAATAATAATAATAATCAGAACAAATACAATAGGTCTTTCGACAGAAAAGTGGAAAACCTAATTTTACAGTCTATGAAAAGTGCTGTCGTTGTAATTGTTGCTGCCAAAACTAATGGCACCGAGAAAGCTATAAAATAGATAAAGTTTGAATTTGCGCACTGAGCTCGTCACCGAAAATGAGTACAACTGTCAATGATTGGACAATGATGAGTCAAGCACATGAAGCAGTTGTTACAATAGTTAGTAAACAAAAATCTTCAAAAGCTATTCTGGGTTACATTTATATGCCATGTTAGAAATTTGGTTTTCAAATTCGAAATATATTCTCTTAATAAATTATAGCGATCCTGATGAAGTGATGTCATACCTGATTCTTTTTAAAATATATCATGAGTCGAGGTGCATTAAATATACGGTATCGGCACAAAGCTTGAAAGTGTAAAACCTCCGGGTAGGAAACGTGAAAATGGGCATCAGTGATTGCAAGTATAAACACAAACCTGGCATTGAACATCAGTGATTGCAAGTATAAACACAAACCTGGCATTGAACATCAGTGATTGCAAGTATAAACACAAACCTGGCATTGAACATCAGTGATTGCAAGTATAAACACAAACCTGGCATTGAACATCAGTGATTGCAAGTATAAAACACAAATCTGGCACTGGTCTTCTTTGAATGTACCAGAAAGACCGGTTCCTTAATTGGTCCCAGTTTGGAGCTCAGGTGAATTTTAATATGTTGCAAATGTAAACCAAAAGTTCTTGGGGATATATTTGCTACGTGTCGGGGCTCATTTTCCTACAATCTCTCTATTTGCAATGAACGTAGAGGATTGTAGTTTTATTGCATACCAGTGAAGCACAGGATTGCAAAAATAATGGTTCGGCGGTTTGTACCTTCATCTTGCCTTAACTTGTCTGAACAAAACAAAAAATCATACTGTGGCCATATCCATCCATAATATTTGTTGTTTGTCTTTAACCTTGACCAAACAAAAAGATCGAACATTATATTTTCCCAAACATGGGACAGAATACGGGTTGACCTTACACAAAATGTCTGCATAAATAATAGGACAGAAAATAAGATATAGTGTATCAATACATGACATCAAATCACTGCACCCACACGTAAAACCAAGATCAAAGAAACAATGCCCTTTTGCTTTTCTTCATCTCAAAGTCACCGTGGGGTCTGTACAGTCATTCTGAATCTTTGATCAAATGTTATTGTTATACACATATGTGCATTCACGGTCCTACAATCTTTCGATACCTATATGTTGGCATTGCACAAGGACATGTTTTTCTCTGACTGTTTATGACGTTTTACACTAAATCCATTAGAGGTTGGATGTGTACTGATTGATAATTTAGTCTTATATACATTATTTTGTTATAAGTTGTTATATGTGTTGCCATGCTCACTCAATTTCAAAATCATACTGGTTTGGTTTCATCTTTGATAAAGATTGTATTTGAATGGTAGGTCCGTTTTCTCACTTTTAAAGCTCAAGATATTATGTGCTATAATTATTGACTAAGCAAATCGGGCTCAGGTGACGTTCGAAATATCCCAACCGTGCAGATTAAATGACACATACCGAATTCACAAAGTGTTCGCTATGCCAGTGTCTGTAGTCGCGTTTAAGATTTCAAGGAACGTAATTTATGTGTAACTTATAAGTTGCTTACATCCACTTTTGAAATTTCAATGAACGTAATTAGATATATGAAGATGTGGTGTGAGTGCCAATGAGACAACTCTCCATCCAAATAACAATTTATAAAAGTAAACCATTATAGGTCAATGTACGGCCTTCAACACGGAGCCTTGGCTCACACCGAACAACAAGCTATAAAGGGCCCCAAAAGTACTAGTGTAAAACCATTCAAACGGTAAAACCAACGGTCTAGTATATATAAAAACGAGAAACGAGAAACACGTATAAATTACATAAACAAACGAATGTATGTTTTACCTATAATTGCTTGCATCCACGTTATTTGAACTTTAGTGAATAGTTGTCTAATTGACAATTATACCACATCTCCTTATTTTTATATTTTGTAAGTTTTAAACAAATAATATTTAAACGAAACCACCTTCTCTAAAATTACTACTTTAAGTGACTTGAACTTTGACTATTTGACTCCGTTTCCTTATATCTTTCATTCCAATCAAGCAAGTGAAACTCAAGTGACCATCCTGAAACCATTTTTCCTAAAATAAAATCCATTTGTTGTATCATTGATCTTCATCTTTGACCTTTTGGTCCCTGCTTCTTAACCTTTCTTAAGTCTTCTTTCTGTTGAAGTTTCATTCCAATCAAGTATTGGAAAGTCAAGTTACCATACGGAAACCATTTGATCTCAAAATGTTTAAAAGAAGCATAATTATTTGAGGTGTTGATTTTGCTTTTTTCAAATGATATTTATATGTGTCAAAGTATGAAGCAATTTTGAATGTATCACTGTCATGTAAAAGACATGTCTTGCTCAAAGTTTAAAACTTTCTTAAAATCTTTGTGTGAAAGATAATAAATTCCCCTTTCTTACAGAAGCTTAAGTTATAATATTTGGTCACCCCTTATATTTTGCAATGACAACTTTACATTATACCAATAAAAACAATCTGCAGAGGAGTGCATATACAATAGTCTTCTAAATGGTAATTATCTGCTGAAACTGCTTGTTCAGCAAGATAACCATATTTTACTAGTACAGTGACATTTTCATTTAGAAAGCTAAGTATGTTAACAATAACGCTCTCAAAGTACTTTAATATAAAACGCTTGGTTTTAACAAAAAATGTATCCCCTGCCTGGAGGATATTCAATTGCATTTAATCATCATACAAACAATTTTCTAGACATATGGTTCTTAATAAAAATATCTTTTAAGACAGACAGACAGATACCATAAACATACTAATGTATACACAGGCCAGAGTCTGAGCTTGTTTTGCTATATGATATAAAAACTAAATTGATGAAAGAGGGTCATTTATTCAAAATCATATCTACTTCTAAAGATAAAATTAAGGAGGTATGCGGATGGGAATTTTCACAAATCTTTTGATAAGAATGACAAATTAACAAGTCAAAAGCTGGTGCTAAAAGGAAATGCCCACAAAGCACATACATCCGAGCATACACGTGAAGTTGTGCGGACCCTGCAAGATCATTGACCAATAAGAAAGATGTAATCCAATCATGCACTTAGTCATTAGTGAAAATTTTCTACACGTGAAAACATTTTATCTTATTGCAACAATTTATCGTTTAATTAAGTACGACAAATCTGTTCCATTGACCAGTACAGAGACATCATAAATTTACAGTATGAATAGCTCCTTCGTTATTTAAGTCTGAGTAATAAACAAATAAAAGTTGTCTCATTGGCACTCATACCACATCTTCTTATTTCTAAATAAGAATTATCTTCCATACTGTCTTAAATGATTTTATTCAGCTTTCAATTAGCATATAAAATTGGTTATAGGCATATCTATAAACATAACAATTGAAATATTCAGGTAAGTAATAGGACTAAACAGTAGTCATAAGGAATTAAAAGAAGGCAGTCTTGGCTAAAAAATATATATAACAATATAATTTAAGACTACAAGCAACAGTATACATGAAGGCAAAGAGGATCTTTTACGCTGCTAAATTTCCAAAAGGTGCCAAATTTACAACTATCTTAATTTTAAAACACTGAATGAATGAACAGACAATTATTTCATTTTGCATTTCATCTCTGGATGATTCTTTATACTGGTACAAATTGAGAACATTCTATTAAAAACTATTGATATTATGCATCTGCCTGATTTGACAATATACAAATATTGAAAGTATTTGGTAATGAATTGAAACGTTCAATGTGAGATGAATTGTTGATGTCGTCTGATTTGCATTTACATCTTAAACTTGTGCAAGAATTGTACTTTATTTTACGTTCTGCTTTGTTCCATAAATATCGATTGATTTTGTAATGATCGCCATATGCTGCAGTTGCTGTACAATATGTATGCAAATCTGCATCCTCTCGTGTATTTTCCAATGATTGGTACAGATTAAAATACCTATTGTCTATTTCTTCGTAGTCTGAACTACACGTTGACGATGAGGACTTGCAAATTAAATACGTATCTGTGGTGTTAATTTGCATGTTGTTTTGTTGAAAGGAATGATCGTTGTTTGATAATACAGGGTCACGTATCATTTCATTTTCATTGATTGTTTCATAATGTACTGTAAGGTCTTCTGGAGTTTGAAATTCTGCTGTTTCGCGGGAACATTTTAGAATATCACTGTTGGACGTTTTATTATTAAAATTCTATATCTGCCACTTATCCATACTCTGCATAATATGATGGACATGACCAACAGTAGAATGCCTACCGATACAATGATATAGTAGATTAGTTCTTCATTCTTTTCTAAATAAAAAACAAACAAAACATTGTAATTGTTTACAATAAATTGGACATTAACCAACATCTATCAATCTATGAAAATAAATTATCAGAACAAACGACGGAAAGAAACTTGCAACAGAGTACTTTATGAAACGCAACTAAAACCAGAATGACAGCACACATGTGTATCCATTTGTCATTGTTTATTCTTTTGCATTTTAGACATTAAATTATTTCAAAATATTCCAGATATCAAAACAATTGGTAAAGTTGAAAATGAATAAGATAATTTTAGGATTTATTTTTAAGTGTAAAGATTACGCCGACGCAAACATATTTTGTTCAGTGTTTTTATTTTGATTTTCTTGTTGTGTATTACTTACCCGATGTTATTATTTCTTTCTTATTACTCTTAGCATCAGTCATGCCGGTAATTCTGAATTCACCATACTGACTGTCTGTGTAAACAAGTTATAAATATATTGCAAAACGCCTTTTTCATTTTCTTTTGCTTTTCTTTAGTACTTTTCATGAATAAAGTAATAAACATGCTTAAATTTTAGTTGAAAAATGAGTGAACGAAAATAAGATAGAATGCAAGTAAATAAAATACACCTCAAATTTAAACATTTGTAGTATCACGAGGCTCTTTTGTATTTCACTGGACCCATATTATTAGTTACATAGTGTGCTAGTTACTTACAGTACCAAACATAAAATGCACATTTTATTTGAACTTCTGCAATTTTAAAACTATTTGTACCTTCAAGGGAAAGGACTGGAGCCAATTTTTCCCGTATTTTGTTCATATACGCACTGGTGTAGTTAATTGAGATAGACAATCGAATGCGCCTCAAATCAATCAAACATGTAATGTTTTGAATTTTTTAAAATTATTAAACAGTGCTTTTTAAATAAAAATAAAACCAAAATGCTGATACTTAGTCATAAATCGCATACAATAACACAAACAAAACATTCAACAATATGTATATAAATATTGACCACACGAAACCTCTCAATTTTTTGTTATGGCTACGTTGTCTAAACCAACTGACCTACAGATGCACGTAATAAACCTAACACTACGAATAATTTTCTGCATTAAATCTTAATAAAGGTTTCATTGTTTCCCAGATAACTAAGCAAAGTAATTACACTATTTGAGATGTATTCTCCTTTTATTCAGGAACTTCAAAATTCAAACAATACTTCTTCATGGTTGTAAAAATTCTTCATGTTGAGGAATCGTTCATTTAAGGGATTTTTAAAATTGTCATTTGAATTTACTTGTAGTCAGAATACCAGGGAAAATGGTCTTTATGTATTTTCACAAAAACAAAAGTTCTTAAATTCTTTCAGTTTAAAAAAATATATATAATATGAGACATTCTTCAGATTTGAAACCTCATAGCTGACAAAATTGATGACGTCAGTATAGCGATTTGACGGTATAAACGGACGGACAGAGATGAACCAAAATGCATGAATTTCACACTTTTCACGTGTGTAATGACGGTGATGTGCGTTCCCAGGTTGATGATGCAAGCACAGGAAGTGTCAAAATATCGCACTGTATTACTTTTGTAGAAATGTCAATACATTTTTTTTTAAATTGACATCTTTGGTATGTTGAAAGTTCCCATGAAAAGTTGGTATATAAAGGGCTCTGCTGTTCCTTGTCCATTACATCTCAGAAATGGCTGCCAGGCTCAAAGTTCTTATATACAACGGTTTCAAATACCAGAAAAACAGAGAACGACTTCGTGCTATATACTGGCGATGTTGGAGGCAAGAATGCAGATTCAACCTACAGACAAATGTTTTCAACTTAGATGATCAAACACCAAACAAGTAATTTTGCAGAAAGTCCCCATATACAAGAAGAAGACAATATTGTTATCGGAGTTGATCAAACACTAGAGTCTTTGTGTGAAGCCATTCAACAGGACTTAAGCGTCCCAATAAAGCGGGTATTATAACAACTTTGCGAGAAATATGTCATGAGCAGGCGGGGATTGAGAGCATATTCTTGAATTCTCGAATTTTGTTCCTCATTGACATGCACTCGATTTGCGTACGTATGAAAGCTGAAATATGAAAACCGAACAAACAACAGCGTTGACAGTAAGAGTATATTCCCTGATCTTCATTTGCTTTCTACTATTTTTCTTTTCTCTTTTTGTTTTTGTTTTTTTTTTATATCACAATGAAATTAGATATTAAATAAATAGAAGATCAGGAAATATATGCTTTATAGATACAGAATAATTCGGTCTAGCGGCAATGAATCCTTATAATAGCACTGAACCGTAGGACTATCGAACTGTTGCACCATTGAACCGTCGGACTATCGAACCGTCGGATTACCACTACGGCCCCGGTCACTACCATACTGTGTAACGAATTTATCTCAACGACTATCTTGCCATGTGGTATTTAGACTAGTGGCCTATAAAAGTGATTAAGTCACCAATATTTAGTATTAAGAACCTACTTCCATTGGTCTATAAAACAAATACCAACAATAACAATTTGTTTTCTTTAAATGTGTTTTATGAATTTATTTCAATCGTTCATCATCAATTTCTTCGTCTGTTGAAACCTTTCAGATTTTCCTCAACACCGTGTTGTTTTTTTTTTTTATTATTAAATGGACGTAACACCACTACTAACCGTGTATTGGAATAAACCCTGCCTAAAACCCCATATTAAATATACACGATCTCCACGCGGTTGCTTTTAACCAATCATATTCCTAGAAATGCATAGGAAGTAATATAAACTTCATTTCTTGGTACTGTGTTATCATATTGACATGTAGTTTAAATATACAAACTTAATTGAATTTGCAGAAAGGTGATGTACATGCATCAGTTTTGCCATATACGTTTTCAAGACAAAACCCCGTGCTTGTGGTGTATTCAAAGATCTAATTACAGTGTTGAATTGGTAACCTTTAGAATAAGTTTATTTAAAGGATCGATAAGTTTACCAGGATCGTTTGTAAATTTCTGAGCACGGTGAACAACATCTCCGCAAAATGAGGATGTGCTATCCCGTTTGAAATAAGTTTTCTACAGGTACAACCAAACTTCAAAACCAAATTTTATATCTATGGAAGAATTTAGTAAAAGTTTTAAGTAATTTGTGGTAACGAAATCCCTGATTTAATAATTTACCAGTAATACATAGATTACGTTCGTTAAAATCTAAAACGTCACAACAGACACGGGCATAGCGAACGAGTTGTGAAATATAAACACCGTAAGATGGTGCCAAAGGAACATCACCATCCAAAAAGGAAAATTAACAATAGGGAACGAAAAATCGTCCCTTTAGTCGTAAATTTTAGTGTGGAGTTTCCCGTGTAAAACTGAAATATCTAAATCTAGGAAAGGACAGTTATTAGTGTTTACATTTGATTTATTTAAAGTTTTTTCTTTACCTTTGGGTAAATCTCGGCAGTATATTTAGAAAATTCTTGATTATTTAACGAAAAATATCATCAAGATAACGGTAAGTGTTGTTGAATTTATCAATTAAATGCAATTTAGACGGGTCTTTACTGAGTTTGGTCATAAACTGTGATTCATAACAGTACAAAAACAAGTCTGATATTGAAGGGCGCAAGTAGTGCCCATAAGAATACCTACAATCTGTCGATAAACTTTGTTGCCGAAACGTACATTAATATTATCAAGGAGAAAATTAACAGCTTCAATCATCTCATCACACCTCCAGTAAGTATATCTAGCATATTTACCTTTCTCATTAGAGAAGAAGGCTTTAAATGAGTTGCAGCAAATATATTTGCATTCAGATTTACCAAACGACCATTCAATTAAATAGGAAAACTTTTGTTTGATTAGATTGTGTGGAAGTGTAGTGTAAAGAGTTGAAAAGTCAAAACTGTCAACAGAATCAAAAGGACCATCAAAAGCACGTAATTTATCTAAAACATCCAAAGAATTGTTTACACTCCAAAAAGTTAATTCCACTATTTTCATATATTTTATTACAAAAGTTTATGATAAGTTCTTTGATAGTAGTTAAGGAACTGGTTAAAAGCACTGAAAGATTAGTTGTAGAACACTTACTAGAGGCCGAGATGAAACGATATTTTACTGGTTTTTGTGTAGTTTAGGTAACCAATACATAGTAGGGACCTTCGAATGTTCAGAAGAGGCTTTAAGCCTCAGGCTGATGCTAGGGCCGTCTTAAACTTGCAGTGAGGCGAGAGTTTTTTTTTTTTGCTCCGAGTTGAAGGCCTCATTGTGACTTTGAGATGAAGAACAGCAATAAAAGCGCTGTTCCTTTTCTTTTGTGTGTTTTTTTTTGTTGTTGTTGTGTATGTACTGATTTTGTGTCATGGATAGATACCCCATATCCTTTATTTTCTATTAAATGTACGTTTCGACGATAAAGTGTATCGACACGTAGTAGGTATTCCTATGGGCACTAATTGCGCCCTTTAATAGCAGATTTATTTCCGTATTGCTATAAATCTCAGTTAATGACCAAACCCAGTAAAGACACGTCATTGTTACATTTGATTGATACATTCAACAATACCTACCGTTATCTCGATGATATTTTTAGTTAAATAATCCATAGTTCTTTAAATATACTACAGCAGTAGTTGTCCTTTTCTAGATTTAGACATTTCAATTTCTAAAGGAAACTCCATACTAAAATTTAACGACCTAATCAATGCATCACTGGTAAATTATTAAATCAGGGATTTCGTTACCATAAATCACTTAAAACTTTTACTAAATTCTTTCATAGATACAAAGATTTGATTCGTAAATTTGGCTGCACCTGTAGAAAACTTATTAAAACGGTATTTCACATCCTAAATTTTACGGTAATATTGTACTAAAAGCGTGGAAACACCTATGTGATCCGTGTAAACTCATCGAACCTTTAAACAAACTTATTAGTAAATGTTATCTTATCAATGTTGTAATTATATCTTTGAATATTGTTTACATTGGCACAAATATCGATTATGTCATCAACAAATTTAACCATAACTACATTTGTATTCTTTTCAAATGTTTTTTTTTTTTTTGTTTTGGGGATGTATTAATACACAACCACGTTCATTTACTATATAGAGATAACTTTATCTATATAAAACACTATACATATTAAGTAAAGGTTAAATCCTAACTATTCTAATGCTTGTCGATACTTTTATTTTGGCATTGCACAAGTCATGTCTTCTTTGACTGTCCATGAAGTTAAAACACCAAATCCCTGGGATGTATTTTAGTTGATTTTAGTCTCTGATGCATGATTTTTATTAATTGTTTTTAAATATACCACGTTTGATAAGTATTACATATGACGATAAATTTTCGCTTCACTATGAACAACAAATTAATTTATTTTGTGAAAAAATGTCCGTACTCTATGTACTTCTTACAACAAATTTATTTTATTTACTTGTGTACGTTATTCTATCTAACGGCATTTTGTCCAAGGATATAGTTGTCTTTCTGATATTGTTTTGCATCTCATCCCCTTCTTTATTAATTTTGTATTTACATTGTGTCATAGATCATATTTATTCGTTCAGTGTATGTTTAATTGTTTTTGTTTATATGTCTTTTGACTGAGTTAAGCCATTGATGTTTTATAGTGTGTCTTTCTATGTTGTGATGTTACACTATTGTTTCAAGTTGGGTGAAGGTTGGCGCCTGTTAAGGGCATACGATACAGTTTTGATCCCGTAATGAAATTTTGATGAAAATTTGCATATAGGCTATTTTTACCTGATTAAATCAAATATGCAATAAAAATATACCATCATGTGCTACTTTTGAGTAAATTGAGGTTGAAATTTCAGATATTTCCTCAAAATTCGGATTTGTGGATGTTTTTTCCTTTCGACAGAAATACATAACTTTTTGTTTTAAAAGATAAACACAAGCTGTATTTTGTTAAATTATTTGTAATTTCTGTTTTATATAAATGTTCTATAAATTTGTATATTTCATTTTACAAATAACTCATATTTATCAAATGTTCATGAATGTAGAAAAAAACATCATTTTTGCTGTATAGTTATCAAATTTAAAATAATTGCACTATTGACTTTTTCATGAAAATTGGTACACATAATCTTCATACGTAATCAAACCAAATTTCATTTTAAAAAAGAGGGGTCCATGAACTCGTTTTCAAGTTAAATCAGTTTGAATGATAAAATCAGTCGAAAACTGCATCTTTTCCCGATAAGTCACAGTTTGACGTCGCGAAAATAACAATTTACGTTAGCAACGTCATTACCTCCCTGTAACTGTATCGTATGCCCTTAAAACGTTAAGCCCGCTGCATTTGTTTGCACCTGTCTTAAGTCAGGAACCTGTTGTTCAGTGGTTGTCGTTTGTTAATGTGGTTCATAAGTGTTTCTCGTTTTCGTTTTATATAGATTAGACCGTTGGTTTTCCTGTTTGAATGGTTTACCAGTAGTTATTTTTGGGGCCCTTTATAGCTTACTGTTCGGTGTGAGCCAATGCTCCGTGTTGAAGGCCGTACTTTGACCTATAATGGTTTACTTTTACAAATTGTGACTTGGACGGAGAGTTGTCTCATTGGCACTCATACCACATCTTCTTATATCAAAATACTTACTACTGAGAAGAGTCGTTGATTAATGTTTTGGAAGTCCAAATTTAACACAATAACGATACAATTGGTTACATGTAAGAAACGTGAAATCAAACACTTTCTTTCAAATTGGTAATAAGGAACTTTCTCGGACTTTTCATTTTTGTCTTTCGTCATTTGCCAAACATTACAAACCTGTCGTTGTTGAATTAGCAGAGGTTGTTGCAAATGACACATTCCCAGTTGCTCTCAAAATACATCTTTCCTGAGAGTGTAGTATATTTGCTGATTCTGACATCACCTTCGTGGAGAAAGTCTGTAGAAAATACAAACAAATAACTGTTAATGTCACCGATCCCATTATATATTTCTTGTGTTTGATAATTAGAAACATCTACACATACAAATGTTCATAGTACACATTCGCGTATTTATTTTCACTCCAAACCGACTTAACGTGATCGGCAGAACCTCTACAATTGAATTTCACAGGTGCTTGTTTGCCATTTTTTACTATTCCTGTTCCTCTTGGTATGTCGGCGTATCACAAACTCTAAAATAAAAACTTTAAACTGCTTAAAACAAAACTGTTAGATTCATAAATTAATCTTGGTCCAAATTTTAATGTCCGCCAATCGGATGTTGTTTTTTAAACATTGATAATAGAGGAAAGCAATTTAGATAAGGACACGCATATAAGATCTATAACAACACGTGTCCTGCATATTTAAAAGAAAAATTTCGAAAAGTCGAAGAACCACAGAGATAAAACACTCAATCACGCCATTTCAATTGTGTTGTTCCTTAAGTTAACCGAGTGGACTCAACATCATTTTCTTTAATACCATTAAAGATTGGACCGCGCTTCCAAATAATATAAAATCAATACACGAACAACAAGCATTCAAAGTAACTTTAAGCAACATCTGAAAAATAAGTAAATTTGTATCTTTATTTGCGAACAACATTTAATTAATGCCATACCTGCTCTTCATATCTTTATTTTTTTTAATCTAAACTTTATACACTTTAAGTACAATATTGAAATAAACAGAAACGCTTTTGTGAGTTACAGTAATCTTGGAATTGGATATCAACCTGAGAGAACGTTTGAGCATTACCGTATTTGTTTTATTTCATATTTTTAATTACGCATATTTTTAAACTGTACTTGTATATACCTTATATCGATTCCTAAATGAATTTTACATTTACCTTTACCTTTTTCCTTTATATTTCTTATTTAATTGATATTTCTTATTTAATTGATATTTCTTATTTAATTGATATTTCTTATTCAAATTGATATTTCTTATTTAATTGATATTTCCAGAGACATATAATACATAATTGTATTATTTGTCTCTGATATTCTTATTCAATTGATATTTCTTATTTAATTGATATTTCTTATTCAAATGATATTTCTTATTTAATTGATATTTCTTATTTAATTGATATTTCTTATTTAATTGAAATTTCTTATAAACATGATAAATACATCATCATTCTAGAATATATCACATTCTTCATCAATCGTTGATGTTTATTTTGGTTGTTGTCCTCCAGATTTTTGCCTTTTGTATTTTATTTTGTGTGTGTGTTTGTGATTTGTTACAGTCTTGTTTGAACATGTTATCTTTTAACCAATAATTATTCTTACCTGAAGATATTCTAACTTTAGCAGTTGTACTAGTGATTTCCTCTGTCATAGTTTCACTAACTTTGCCTAAAAGTAACAAAGCTTTAAAATATAGATTTCAATTCGACCAAAATGGCCTGAAGTGTTATTTGTTGAAATTTTAAGTCATATTCATATCGTATGTCTGTGCTATTAATGTACTTACGAATTATAATTACCAGTTATGGGATTTTGACGAGGTCGTTTTATATATATATGTAGGACTCGGAGATGCGATGGACACGCTGAAGTGCGATGGTCACGCTGAAGTGCGATGGTCTACGCCGAAGTGCGATGGTCCGTACGCTGATGTGCGATGGTCTATTTGACGCATGATTGCTAGTTTAAAATCTACAGACGTGCAATTATCATGAGAAGTAGATATAAATTTGAATTTATTATTGTCTATGGCTGTCCTTAATTACAGTTGCATACTAAATAAGAGATCGTCCTCTTTGATTTTCTACATGTGGACATAATTCTGCATAAGCATTTTATCTATACGTTGTTTCTCTCATGAGTTCCTCGTTACCGTAATATTATAATGAAGAGAGTCTGTCTGCGGACTCGTACATGTATGTATCTAGAGAATGTCACGCTCCATCGTACGTAAAACAGAACCTTTGTAGATATCGAAAAAAATCGCTGCAATAGGTTAACTTTCCACTATCTACCAATCCTCCCCGTTTCTCGTAGTATTAAAATTCATAAACTTATCAACTTGAAAACCTTAAAAACTGCTGTATCATACAAATTGATTTCTACATCGACATGAAAAGCATTGCAAATGTAGTTTGTGTAGACCATCGCACTTCAGCGTAGCTACATGTATCACAAGATAGCGTCACAATGGCACCATCGCACTTCAACGTCAAACTATCGCACCTCAGCGTGACCATCGCTTTTCGAGTACCATCGAGGTTCAGAGTCCTATATATATTGCATGCACACGTATAAAATTGCGGTTTTATCCAACGCAATCATAGGTTTGAACGTTGTTTTCAATTTAGACTCGTTTATATATATATATATATATATATATATATATATATATCTTTATTTAGCCTCCGCTAGAGAAAAGTGATACATTAAAATATTAATAAATATTATGCCAGCTTTAGCTGGCACTTATGGTAGAGGCATCGTTTTGGGACAAAGAACGATAACTCTCTCTACACGACCCATCTGAAAAGTTTCGTCACTCTCGTTAAATCTCGTACGATTATTTTTTTTTTATTTTTCGAAGTTTATCAGGTCAAGTTTTCTAACTCTTCAAAATATTTTTTATTTTTTCCCTTATATTTATTAAATAAATATTGTCATCTTGCTTGGTTCCAAATATAAAGTAAATTCTTCCAATAATGAAAACGAAATTAGCATTGGAATATCCGTAAGGACATTGTCAGGACATTAGTTAAACCCTTATATTTTCAATGGCTGCCAGATTCTCGTTTTACGCGATCTTGAAAAACAGGACAGAACGGAACAAATTCGATGTTAAATACGAAATGAATTTTATTTGTTTACAAAAACAAGAATTTAGAAATTTTAGTTACTTGTGTAGTTTATTTAAATTTTATTGTACCACGGAAATAACCGAAGTTTGGACAACAACATCTTACGACATGTTTCTCGTCTGCTTTATCTTTCCAATGTCAGTGACAAATTTCCTAAAGGTACTTCATTTAAAAGTCACAATATCATAATAAATGATAACATTTATTGTGTAAAAGTTCCGTCCAGCCATGGGAACACCGAAAACCCTCTGCAAGCAATAAATTGCAGGTGAAATTCAAAACTTACAGTAATAACAAAAGTTTTAAACAAAAATGTATTCAAATTCACAATCTTCTAATTCTGGAGACTGTACTTCCTTTGATAAACTCTCAACAAATCTTGTCATTAATTACATGAATTATGACACATATCTACCTTATACAGTCCCAGGAGATGGAAACTGTTTTTTTTTTTCGCTCTCAAAGTTTAATCATAAATCATTTGTAAAGGAGACTTGAGTCTGAGTGATACATTTAAGTATATACCATGTATTGTACACTGTATGCTCCCATATTGTCCAAAATTGGATTTTATGGGAAGATGGAGTTATGATAACCCATGATAATACCATGACTTTTGATAGGTATAGAGCATGTTACTTGGAATTATGGGCCTTCTTTTACTTTAGGGGTCCCTATACTTTAGGGTTTATGGTTCATTCATGGTTATGGTTAGGTTAGGGGATGTTCTAGGTTAGGATTAGGTTTTAGGGTTAGCGCTAGTGTTAAGTTTAGGTATGGGTTAGGGTAAGGTTTAGGGTAAAGGATAGTTTAGTATAGTTCTATATGGGTTGGGACCCCTAAAGTAAAAGAAGGCCGAATTATGTGGGCTACATCCTTTACAATTAAACTGCCGACACATTATTTGGATTCAATATGAATAATTGCCTCCCACAGTCGCCTGTATGTTTTATATGTCAGTTTAAACCTGATCAAAACATTTCCACTCTACCGAATACTTTTTATCAGGTGCACATTTCAACCTATTAAAGCAATAAGCACTTATGGCTATAACGTCACAGTACCCAAATTGCACCAAGTACACAATTTGCACCTATTCAACAAAAATAGCTGCGGAAATCTTGCAAGTTTTCTTTGAGACTTAAAATTTGTATTGTTATGATTTGACATAAAAGTCACATTATACACATCTTTCAACGTAGGTTAATATGAGGGTTTGGATGGGGTTAAATGATTAAAGAATAATGTCCTTAAAAATGAAGATTAGAGAATAACGGGCAAAAAAATGAAGATTAGAGAAAAAGGGTTAATTTTTGAAGATTAGAGAAAAAGGGTGAAACAGACCCCCAATCCAGACCCTCTAATATATTTAAATATACACAAATCCTTCACAGTGAGAATATATCAACAGATAAAGCATTCCCAGGAAAAGTAAATCTACAAAAACGTCAGTGTCGTCACCATGCAAAGTTATCTAATTATCATCTTTTAAAATGAGCAACTTAAATTTGTTACAAGCATCCATTTCTTCAAAAATAATAGTAAGCATGGAATAATGTCAAATGAACGTCAAATTGTTCAAAATAATTGAAGAAATAAAACAGAACATCTGTTAATTGATTTTAGGGATAAGAAATTAAACATGTATTAATTGTAATGATGTATGGAATTTGGGTAATGACATCATTACAGAATCATGGATCGTTTAGAGGTCAGTTCAAACCCATTTTCTATGACTCTATATGGATTCAAAATTAAACTGGTGTACCTACATGTATATAGTAAACAAGGATAAGTCTACAAAATATTTTTTTTGTCAGTTGAAATCAAACATATTTTAATATTGGACCCTTCAAACTTTAATGTGGACTAATTTGTAAACAGGTATCAGATGAGCCCTAACATTTCTATTCAGCAGCAGTCTCCAACTACAATGTACATATCTCCTTAATTTTATATGATAGTCCCACAAAAATGTTGAAAATGTGTACATTGAATTTTTTTTCTAGCTCCTCTTGTGTGAAAGCGGTACCTTTTTGGTCACTATTTATGTGTTGCGTCTAAATATGAATTGTAACACTTTATAGTGACTGACCAGGTCAAACAAATACTTCTCAAGAAACATGCAGAAAAAGAAGACAACTTGGAACAGCACCAGCCATGCCAGACTATGTATGAATAAAAACTCAGATCGGAATAGCATGGACGATATGTTAGTTATATGTCCTTGTGAATAGTAAGGAAAGCTATCAATAATTCTGCAGATAACGCAATTTTATCAGGTTTATCGTACATTTTCTGTTCGTATTTTCACACAATCAGTGAATCATTCAAAAAGGCTAAACTAACTTTTTATTACTGAAAGTTTCAAACAGTGATGTGTTTCATTCACGAAATAACTTTTGCGTTTCTGCGAAAAAATCATGTGCAATTTTGTGAATTAAAGGGAAAGAAGATCCTTTTGCGGTGCACTCGCGCATGTCAATTGCGAACTGACCCAATATATTTTCTTTATCATGACCAGTCCACTGATACTGACGTCGACATTATCAAGGAGTACACATCAAAGAAAAATGCACAAATTATCGATAGAATAATTTACACACCCTGTTTGATGTGTATCTCCTGTCATATCAGTATTTGTTGCATTTATATATAAATGAGAAACAATCACTGTAAAAATGGTAAATTTTGAGGAAAAAAACCCAATAATTATGGAAAAAACAACCCAAAATGTTGTTTTTGACCACTGACTCCTAAACTGTTGGTACCATAACCCCCAAAATCAATTCTAACCTTCCTTTTGTGTATTGAACCTTCTGGTACAATTTCAAACATTGTCATAGAGATCCATTTACTTAAACTAAAGTTATTGTCTGGAAACCAAATGTGTCTTCGAACAACAACAGCGACATGTTAGCATTACTCGAAAGCAAATTTTTGAGATATTCCCCATTTCCATTCTCAATTTTATTTTGCTGTCGTATATATAAAAACTTGAAAAGTATTAGCTAATAAAACAAAATGCAAGAAATGACATAAAACTGACTCTGAATTAGTACATGAAATTGATGTAGAAACCCACAAACAGAAGATGATCAGGAATACATTTTACTGTGTTCTCCCCTCAAATTTTAAATAGCATCCTAGAAAATAGCAAAATCTTTAGATTATCAACTTAACAATCCTATTTATGGTTCCTTAAGCTTAGATGAAAATGAAAACCTGATCAAAACATTATTCTAAATAGGCTCACTGTAAATTCAAACTCTTCTTTTGACAATCAGAATGATCCTCTTGCTGATCACATATATATGAGATGCAGGAAACTGGGAATACAATATGAACATCAAGCTAATTTAGAAAGTAAAATAATTCAACAAACAGAAAGCGTTGTTTGCAATACCGAGGTACTTAATAAAAAAACCAGCTACAACTTTTAAATACTGATGAAAAGATATTCCAAATCCTCCACCTTTTCATCAAAATCAACAAAAATTAATTTAATAAAGTTATGGATTGTATAACAGTATTCATAGTTTTGAAATTAAACAAATTTCTTATTGTTTTAAATTTTGTAAAATTTGCAAAGAAAGAAAATGGATATGAAAATGCACAAGATAATGAATGTAAGCATTGCCATTTATATAAATCACCAATAAATTCATTTTCAGCAGAAAACAATAAGGAGCAACCATTTAGCTTCAAAGGGGAGGTATGGTTTTTGTTTGAGTCAGATTTTTACACGTGAAGCGCTTCAATGCTATCTGTATCTGTATCTGTATTAGAAATCCCTCCTTCAAAGGAGCACTTCGTTATGAGTAAGTTTTTCAAGAAATCTATATACACTTGGTTTGGGAATATAAAAATAAATAAATATACGCCCCATGGGGTGTACATTGGCTTCTGTTGCTGACCTTTACGCTTGCTAGACGGAAAGGTCTTTAAGAGTTCATTTCTTTGAGCATGCAAAGCATAGCAGAGTTTTCTGGTTATATATTCTACCATAAAGCAATTGTCAGTGCATTTCAATCAAAATTATTTAGTCAAAATATAACACTAGAAGGTATGGGAAAATCTGGATTCAGAATATTGTTTTTGTCCTCTGCTTGTTAAAACAGAGTATATTTTCTCCATCAATTTGGGAATCAGAATATTTTTAAGAAAATACTAGTCCAAAAATATATGTAGGACATTTGTCCTGAACATGCATGAAATATTTGCCACTGTACGTTAAGCAACCAACAATCAATTAATATATAGGACATAGTCTTGGTATAAAGCTGGCATTTAAGGTAGCGCCTTCCTCATATATTGTGTAGCATTCTACTTTTTCATTGGTTATTACGATCACGTATTTCAAAGGTTATTTCGTGTATCTGAAGCCTTGTTTCTATTTTTAAGTATATTGACGCTATGTTTCTATCTATATGTATATTGACGGTCAATATTAAAAATCTTGCTAAATTTGATCCGGATATAAGCCGTTCCGGTCTGAAATTACTCTACGTCATGACGTCAAACACAACAATCGAGGGAGCAGTGCCGCAGCAGACGAAATTTATATAATTTGAATTCTTATTTGTTTTAAACAGAAAAAAAAAGATATGTTATGTTTTGTTTATAATAAAACTAGTTCATCTTATTTATTGATATTTTCAATGGCATGTTAAAATCTTGCAAAATACAATTTAAAAATACACAGAAAGAACATTGAAGTCCATTTTCCTAACACATTATTCACATATATAATATAATAAATTGCTTCGCTGAGCGCAGCTGGATACGACCGCAGAGGTCCAACCATGAACAGTTGGGACAAAATTGACACAATATTCGCGCTTGATACAGGTCTGAATTTGGATTGTAATTAAATATTTGACACATTATAGGTTTCTGACACAGAATAACTATAGTCAAAGAACTTAGGATTGGTCATGTGATTTGAATTTATATTCAATTTTTGCTTTTGTGCAATACACTAAGCTGGTGCGAATTGAACCCCCAAAAAAAAAAAAAAATTCTTTTATCCCTATTTTTTGCAAAAATAATAATATTTGAAGAAATTTTCTTTTAATTTCTGAAATGTGAAATGAGAAAACATGTCCCCACAATTTCTTATTTACCCCTAAATTTTTTTTCAAATTCCTAAACTGTTGGGACCATAACCCCAAAATCAATCCCGACCTTCCGTTTTGGTTATAAACCTTGTGTTTAAATTTCATAGATTTCTATTTACTTATACTAAAGTTATTGTCCGAAACCAACTGTCTTCGGACGATGACGACGACGACGACGACGACGTGATACCAATATACGACCGCAAAATGTTTTGCGGTTGTATATAAATTAGGACTTTCACTCAGTCAATACGTTATAGATGGACCTGTTAGTTTATATTGACACCGAGGACGAACAATATAGTCTGAACAGGTCCATATTTAACGTATTGGCCTCGTCAAAAGTCCATAATTGATAAATAACACAATATACAAATTTGAACAGAGGAAAAGTCCGAGGTTCAATATAATCTAACTGGTCCATATATATAACGTATTGACTGAGCGAAAGTCCTTAATTTATATATTACATATGTCCAGTAAATAGTGTATTATGGAAATGGACCTCAATGTTCTTTTGTGTATTTTACATTGTATTTTGTAAGATTTTTAATATTGACCGTCAATATACATATAATAAGAAATGTAGCATTTGGCAAGATTTTTCATATTTACCGTCAACATATATATAAATAGAAACATAGAGTCCATATACTGTGTATCCTTTGCGTCACGCGATCGTAATAACCAATACAAAAGTAGAATGCTACACCCTATGTAATATCATTGCTTAAAGATATGCTTTACAAATGAAAAAAAATAATGCCTTACAGTTTTAAATAAAGGTTCAAAATCTTATATCTTTGTGAAATGTATTTATGCTCGTTGCTTGCTTCACGTTGATTTGTGAAATCGAAAAAATTAAACATGGAAATGGAGACTTAAGATAGGAATCGATCAAACATCTTTAATGACAAGCTAGAGATCCTAATACAAAAGAAATTTATAAACGATTTATTTAACACGAATAAACGCAGATGTGACATCAACGAACAATGTACAACACACTTGAGGTATAGATATCGTTATGATGGACATTATCTGCTGTTCTGCGTGTCTGGTAATTCGAGAAATATCTAGATAATTTTCGTTTAGAAATGATAGCAAATTATGGAGTATGCTCCCTTAATTGTGAATTTCTAAATTATATCTTGAAATACCAGAACAGGAAAATTAAACGTCCATTTATATATATAACGTTATACATTCTGAACTTTCATGAAAGTATACTTGATTGTGTTTTTGATTGTCATGTTTTCACTACTGCATGATTGTTAGGCTGATTAGAATCAAAATTACAGTCATGACAGTTTTAACAAATTATTTATGAACTATCTAAGCATAGACTATTCAAACCTGTAGATATTCTAACTTTAGCAGTTGTACTAGTGATTTCCTCTGTCATAATTTCACTAATTTTGCCTAAAATGTAACAAAGCTTTAAAATATAGACTATTACTGATTGTCCTTAATTTATTTTATAACCACAAAGTTTCTCCAAGAAGGTATACCGTAAATTAACTACGTTGTGACATAGTTAAGAACTCATTGATTATCGTCTGAAGGTTACAACTTGTATACACATGTAATTGACCTTAATGACCTGTACCAAGTTGAGTTAAGCTGTCTGTAATTAAGTGGCTGGTAGTGCTATAACAGAGACAAAATGCCTGACTGAAAACGAATAATTTCAACAGAGAAAACTGACAAATATAAAAGAAATATAAAATGTATTCCAAAAAATGAAATAATATAGTATTGCCCTTGGGGAATCATTTCAGCTAATGTTGAAAATATTAAACAGTGGTTGACAGGAAATTCGACGTGACCTGTCCTATGAACTGTAGTCTAAATAATGAAATGTGATTTGTAAGTTGATAGAATGTTATGGGATAAAAAATTATCATTTAAAAGACTAACCAGTGGTAAAAAATGCAATGAATGGCAGTGCAGAGGTATTGCTGCGTAGCTTAGATGTCCCCGTCACATGCGGAATAAAGGCTGGCTGACAGGAGCAGGCTGATCTGACCGCTATCTGACTGCTAAGCTATACATTCTTGACGAGACACAGAAACAAAACAAACACCCGAAAGTCGTTATGGATCATTGAGAAAAAACTTCTCAATGCAGCTGTCGAAACAATTATAAACCAAATTATATGCTATATAATCAAATAATTTAACAATATTACATATGTCCAGTAAATAGTGTATTAAGGAAACGGACCTCAATGTTCTTTGTGAAATATTTGTCAACACGATTTAATAACAACATCTTCGTATAATACAATCTTATATTAGTATCGTTGTGCAAATTTTTAGACTTATATATATATATATATATATATATATATATATACAAGTCTAAATTGAAAACAACGTTCAAACCTATGATTGCGTTGGATAAAACCGCTATTTTATACGTGTGCATGCAAAACAAATTTCTTGGTAGAGGGTCTAAATACAGCACAAACAACATTTTCCAAAAGACCAAATGAGTGAAAAGTATATTTTAACAAAACGCATTTGACTAGCAGGTCAAACAACTGATGTTCTTAAACCCTGCTGACTGCTATTGACGATTGCCAAATAAACGGATCACAAGCGTAACGAAATAGATCTTATTATTAATTTATTACCAAACAGAAAACAATAAACTTGCGGAAAAGATGGTATACCGCAAACATGAGGTGCAAACATGTGTACACCATATCCAGATTTCGACAATTAATATCTCTTCAGTGATGTTAGGAATCAAAACGGTATTTGGAAGGCCATATAATTTACCTCAATTTAGGATAGACTCTTGAATTTTGAAAGAGTCAAAATAGGATGAACGGATCATATAAACCCGAAGGCAAATATAATACAAGCCCAAACGAAAAATATAAACAAGTCTAAATTGAAAGCAACGTTCAAACCCATGATTGCGTTGGATAAAACCGCAATTTTATAAGTGTGCATGCAAAACAAATTTCTTCGTAGAGGGTCTAAATACAGCACAAACAACATTTTCCAAAAGACCAAATGAGTGAAAAAGTATATTTTAACAAAACGCATTTGACTAGCAGGTCGAACAACTGATGTTCTTAAACCCTGCTGACTGCCATTGGCGATTGCCAAATAAACGGATCACAAGCGTAACGAAATAGATCTTATTATTAATTTATTACCAAACAGAAAACAATAAACTTGCGGAAAAGATGGTATACCGCAAACATGAGGTGCAAAATTTGTACACCATATCCGGATTTCGACAATTAATGTCTCTTCAGTGATGTTAGGAATTGAAACGGTATTTGGAAGGCCATATAATTTACCTGAATTTAGGATAGACTCTTGAATTTTGAAAGAGTCAAAATAGGATGAACGGATCATATAAACCCGAAGGCAAATAAAATACAAGCCAAAACGAAAAATATAACCAAGTCTAAATTGAAAACAACGTTCAAACCTATGATTGCGTTGGATAAAAACCGCAATTTTATACGTGTACATGCAAAACAAATTTCTTCGTAGAGGGTCTAAATACAGCACAAACAACATTTTCCAAAAGACCAAATGAGTGAAAAGTATATTTTAACAAAACGCATTTGACTAGCAGGTCGAACAACTGATGTTCTTCAACCCTGTTGACTGCCACTGGAGATTGCCAAATAAACGGATCACAAGCGTAACGAAATAGATCTTATTATTAATTTATTACCAAACAATAAACTTGCGGAAAAGATGGTATACCGGAAACATGAGGTGCAAAAATTTGTATACCATATCCGGATTTTGACAATTAATGTCTCTTCAGTGATGTAAGAAATCGAAACGGTATTTGGAAGGCCATATAATTTACCTCAATTTAGGATAGACTCTTGAATTTTGAAAGAGTCAAAATAGGATGAACGGATCATATAAACCCGAAGGCAAATATAATACAAGCCCAAACGAAAAATATAAACAAGTCTAAATTGAAAACAACGTTCAAACCTATGATTACGTTGGATAAAACCGCAATTTTATACGTGTGCATGCAAAACAAATTTCTTGGTAGAGGGTCTAAATACAGCATAAACAACATTTTCCAAAAGACCAAATGAGTGAAAAAGTATATTTTAACAAAACGCATTTGAGGAGCAGGTCGAACAACTGATGTTCTTAAACCCTGCTGACTGCCATTGGCGATTGCAAAATAAACGGATCACAAGCGTAACGAAATAGATCTTATTATTAATTTATTACCAAACAGAAAACAATAAACTTGCGGAAAAGATGGTATAACGCAAACATGAGGTGCAAAAATTTGTACACCATATCCGGATTTCGACAATTAATGTCTCTTCAGTGATATTAGGAATCGAATTGGTATTTGGAAGGCCATATAATTTACCTCAATAAAGGATAGACTCTTGAATTTTGAAAGAGTCAAAATAGGATGAACGGATCATATAAACCCGAAGGCAAATATAATACAAGCCCAAACGAAAAAATATAAACAAGTCTAAATTGAAAACAACGTTCAAACCTATGATTGCGTTGGATAAAACCGCATTTTTATACGTGTGCATGCAAAACAAATTTCTTGGTAGAGGGTCTAAATACAGCACAAACAACATTTTCCAAAAGACCAAATGAGTGAAAAGTATATTTTAACAAAACGCATTTGACTAGCAGGTCGAACAACTGATGTTCTTAAACCCTGCTGACTGCCATTGGCGTTTGGGCTTGTTTTATATTTGCCTTCGGGTTTATATGATCCGTTCATCCTATTTTGACTCTTTCAAAATTCAAGAGTCTATCCTTTATTGAGGTAAATTATATGGCCTTCCAAATACCTAATAAAATAGTAATGTGCGATATGAACTGGTACATTTCTAAAATTTCAAAGGTGACGACAGTTAAGATGTTACAACAAAGACTGCGTGGAGATACATTCCCAATGAACAGCACTGACCGATCTAAGCTGGTGTAATATTTCAAATCTGACAACGCTAAAGCAATAACAACAGAGGCTGCGTATTTAAACATCCCAAATAAATAGCACTTTGATAAAGATTGAAAAAATATTTTGAAAAAGGTTAACTAATTTGAAAGTAGCTGCGTACTTAAACATCCCAAGTGAATAGAATCCTGCGATTTAAACTGGTTTTAATAATTTCGAGTTGACAAAGGTAAAGGAAAAGCAACAAAGCAAAGACTGCGTAGTAATATGTAATATAACCCAAATAAAAAGCACTGCGCGAATTAGATCTACACCTTTCCATTTATCCCATTCGGTGCCAAAGTTTTTAATTTTCTTATCCAAAATCTTTCCCTAGTGAATCTGTCCTCCCTAGACCAAGCAGTGTTGTGGTCTATGATGGTAATGGTCAGTCGATTGAGATCTGCCTTAGTGTGGCCAGAAGAGCTCAAATGTCGACTGAGAGGAAGGTCTGGCTTGCATTCATAGTCGCTACGATGACCGTTCATTCGTTTGTGAAATGGCTGTTCTCACTCGCCAACATACTGTTCACCACATTTACACTGTAGAAGATACACAGCATGTATAGTCTTGCAATTAACATTGCAAAATATGGTGTATTCCGTACCAGTTGAGTGATTGTTAAAAGTCTGGGTATTCAGTATTTGTTTGCAAGTCAGACATCGTTTGTAAATTTTTGTTAGAGGGTCTAAATACAGCACAAACAACATTTTCGAAAAGACCAAAAAGTGAAAAGTATATTTTAACAAAACGCATTTGACTAACAGGTCGAACAACAAATGTTCTTAAACCCTGCTGACTGCCAGATAGTATATCTATGCAGTCTCTGTTGTAAATACCTATATAACCTACGTCATTTTTGAAATTTTAGAAATGTACAAGCGTCTTTGTGTTCGGTTTTAATTGTATAAATTTCAAGTTTGTTATAGTTAAATCAGAATAGATATAGTAGGCATGAAGATGGAATTGATTGCAGATTAGCTAACTATCTATCGTAAAGGATCGTGAGATACAGTCACATAAATAATTATTTTGCTATTTAGCTAATCTGCAATGAATTCCATCTTCATGCCTAATATATCATGTACTGTATTACAACTCTAGATTGTACTGACGAGGAATGGTGGCGACCCCCTTTAGACATTATCAAGGGTTTTTCAATTCATGACATCGTCCTGAACATGCATGAATTATTTGCCACTGGACATTAAGGAACCAACAATCAATCAATTAATGATGAAATAGACCAATTTCCTTAAGAAAGTTAAAAATAAAAGAATCACCAAAGTGCCTTAATTTCCCTTCACAGGATTTCATAGTACACACTTTTTGTGTAATTGTATATAAATGTGTTGTTTATCATAATCATAATTCTTGTTTCGCCAATCTTGTTTTCGATGGTGAAAGAATATGGACTTATAATAACGACTTAATTTGGCTCTTTTATGTAATATTACGGAAGGCAGACCACACGCGCTTGTTGATGTCGAATTGTTCCTTTTGTCCTCATTCATTACTAACTATAGATTTTATTCAGAGATAATTCAAAGGATGTTAAATAATCAATGAACAGAAGGATGTTATGGATGTCGTTTCTCAAAGTCTCTTGGTTCAGCGTACTGATCAATGTAAACCTCTTGCCCCTTTCCATCATGGTCTTGTTTTTCACATTTTAAATGATCTAAGATGTCTCTATATTTTCGTTACTTGTGCCAATTACTGACATCTTTACGTTTTTGTTTTTTGTTTTTTTTGTTTTTGGTTAAAACAATGTTCTAGTAGAGAAATACGGGAAGAAATTGAAGTATTTAATTGATAAGAAAATATTTTGAAAATACCTGTATTCTTCTCAACTGTGGTCAACCATTGGACATGGGCTATTGCCTTGTCCTTTCTTGTACCGTGACGACATGTCCAGTTTCCATTGATGCGATGGTCTATATTTCCGCTAAGTGTGAACATTGTTTCTTTCGTCCACTGATTATGTATTATACTCCCATTTCTGTAGTATGCTTCACATTCGTATGGAATAGGAGGAAAACACTCTGCTTGTGTTTTACCAAATGGACCATCCACAAATACGCCAAGGTGCAAAGAATCAATTTTACATGTCAAACTAAGTTCGTGTTTGGTTACTTTCCATGTAAGACATATGTGTTTATCGCATGTTCTTGTTCCTATAAATTTTACAAAGCGCAAAGATATTTAAAGACGTATGTGTGTAAAAGCGAAAACAAATTTATTTTATGATTGTGTGTTTTTTTTTTTTAACGTTTAATTGAAAATACTTCTGTAATCTTATAAACATAAATATTGTTAAAACTAGTTTTTCTGAACAACAATTTACTAAACTAATCAACAAAAATGCGTAAAGTAACTTTTGTTTGTTACGGAAAGTTCTTGTCTAATCAATTCGAAGACTTTTCGTAGTTTTGCCAAGTTTTGTACTAATTGATTAATTTAGAGCCTGTTTTGTTTTTATTATATTTTCGCAAAGAAGGCCTGGATTGATTGAGAATTGTTTTATTTACGTACCATAGCAAATATTTCATGCATTTTAGGCAGAAAACAAATCAGCAAAAACCCAATTTGTAGTTTCGACAGAGTTGTAGAGCCATAAAATGTAGATTCCAATTTGTAAAAAACAACTAAAGGTTGGAGAGTGGAATACATATTTCCTTCCAACAGGCCACATTCGGATCCTCTCAGAGTTTTTACTAAAGGTTTTTAAATGTAAATAGGACGACATTCCATCAGACATTGTCTCCATTTTAACTTGACAAGGATGAATATTAAAAATCATTGAATTGTTCACAACAACAATACAATACAGCGTACTAAAATATTAAAACTTATAAAACCTCAAAAAACTCTTTCATGATTGGATAAAACTACGAACAAAGTCCAAATCCATAGATCTTAACTGTTGGGAATTTCAACTTTTTACATTTGTTATTGTAGTACTCACCCTTTATACAGAACAATATACTAGCGAATATCTCAATACAATGATTCCTTGTCATGATGATATTTTTTGTAACCTGAAAATTAAATTATCAGAAAATTATTTAATAGCGAATTTCTGTGATTAATTATCCTTAATGTCCACATTTTCAATAGAAGTTTATTCAAGAATTAAAAATAGAATCGCAAAATGTCTGTTTTAACTAGATGTTCGAATGAGCTATATATATTCGCCCACCTGGAATTATTTTACCAAAATGACAAAACAGGATTTTCTTCAGATCCAACTTACATATCTGGGAAGTTTTGGGTGTTTTGTTTGTATGGTAGTTCTTGAGAAAAGATGAATCGGACCTCTTAATGGCCCTTTGAAGCCATATATTGAACTTTTAATCAGGACTTCAGTATCAACATCTGATAAAAACATTCTAAGAAACATATCGGCATGATTTGTTTTAGTTTTGAAAAGAAAAGGTAATTGTGATCTGGGACGTAAGTAAAATAGTCACAGTTGTGATTGATTCACATCACGGTGCGGAGCTATTAGTTTCAGTCGATATACATGCCATCTTGAAATAATTACTTATCACATATAGATTCTGATTGGTTGCTTTATGATGGCGGCTGAGATACAGCAACAGCTATTGGCTTAATGAGAAAAAGAATTACAGACTTTTCTCGTCTCAGGATAAGACATGAAATGCCGGAAAATTAACTATGTGTATTTCAGTTCCGATCAACTGTCATTAATTCATGTTCGTTTGATTATGCATATATTGCACACCGAAATTCAATATTGAAATATCAATTATTAATACGTGTTTATTTGCTTTGTTAATTTGCAATATGCACGATTTGTTTTGCTAAACTATGTTCCTATAAAATGTTTACAAAATGCATTATCTGTATTTTATAACTTTTGCCAATCTAGGCACACCCCAGAGAGGCACACCTCCAGAGTCGTGTCTATTTGTAAATGTTTTAATTTTCAACAAGTAAAGTGAACAAAATTTTAAAAGCGTGGGTGTATAACGCACACTCTTAAAGTAGAACAACATCATGATTTTCGCTGAAACTAAATATTTATTGCTGTTTACAATTATATGTTATTAACATACCTAAACATTCATAAAATTATATATCTAAATAAATTATATACAAAACTAGCAATCAAAATCGCAAGTCAATGACCAGCTGAAAGAACTAGAAAACCACACTCCACAAAACACATTGACAACTAAACACTTAACAGCCAGTTTAAAATTGCAGAAAAGTTCATCTTAATATATATTTAAAATTGATATTCCAAGTCAAAGACATCCATTTTATATCAATCAATATCTAAAAATACCACATTTCCAATACTAAATCAACAACCACATGCACACATATTACCTTAAATTAGGATAGAGCGAAGCAGTCCACAGCTTTTAAGAAAGCTCAAACTTGTGTTATATTTGACTTCCGCTGGTGACTACTTAAGTATTTCCAATCGGCATCAAAGTGAAAACCCTGTTGAAGACCTTCACAAAATATCCGACAAATTTAGAGTCAATTTCTTCAGACGTTCCAAAGAACAAACTCTTCATAAATCAGAGTAGTCAGGCCATTTTTTATCTCTTGAACCCATATAAGACTTTTCATAAGGGACAAAGTAACAGCACTTGGCTAGTACATTCTAAAAATATTATTACACAGTTTGTTATCATTTTCCTTTAGCAGTTCATGAAAAGAAACTTATATGCAAGTTACCTTCGGGGTCTAATATGAACTTTGACCTCTTCTGGCGGCAGTTTTAAATTTCAATCCACTTTAAATTAACACCAATTGATACTTCGGCACTGACATGATTATATATATATATCTTTACTCTTTACAGAAATACATAAAATATAAATGCAATATACCCAATAACAGCAATTTCAATTTATTCAAGGGGACACACTCAGTCGCGTGTTTATAATTCGTTTAAACTTACATATATTCATGCGATCTGTCCTGTTTGTAGAAAACTTAATTTCGGAAAATGTATTAGTAGTATATTTGACCTTCTATTTTAACTTGTTTTGATATATGTACTTTTCTATTCTCTAAAATGTGAAGGAATTCATCCACAATATTTACTGGTTACACAAATTACATTTTCCTTTTTCTTATTTGTAACGGGGCTTTCTTCTGTACGTTTTGGAACTATGTCATTATTTCGGATCTATGTATCCGGGATCGATTTATTCATGTTTACCCGTTAACATAGGGAACTAGCTAATGTAAAGTTTCTCCGTAAGCTCACTAAGTACTGTCTATATAAAACGAAGTCCGTGTAATGTTCACATGTTTAATCGTATAGATATTCATATAACAGTATATGTATAATATAAATATATAGGTTCACAATTATAATTTCCAATTCAACTTGTTACTTCAATCTCATCTATAAAACAACTGACCAATATAAAGTTTCTCACAAGCTCGTCATTAACATCTGTTCTTAATTTAGATTAAACATTGCTTCATGGTCTTAGACTATTTTGATAAACTTATAAATGTTATTGCAAATCTACTGTGCAACTCATGTACCGTATAAACTGATGTAATTGACCACGCCACATATTCTATATAACAGAGTATCTTCCAAGTCCAAGCAGTAGTATATGGTTACATGTTCTTAACTTACAAAAAGTAAAAATCTTGTTCGTCTTATTGAAATAGTCTTCAAAAGTCAAAGTAATCTTTAGAATACGGTAAGTTCCTATTAATCGTCTCGGTAATTGTATATTCATATTTTTGCTGCCTGGTTCCTAGTATTGTCACGTAAATCATTTGTATCTTTTGGGTTGCTCACATTTGTTTCTCTAAATATAAACAGCTGTCATCAAAGTGGAAGATTTCGTTGGCTATAAAACCAGGTCTAACCCACCGTTTTCAAAATTAAAATGACTTGTTTTCAATTCGATCCGCTGGTTGATAAAGTTTAACGTTTGGTTTTGTAAAACACTGCATCTGTATCAGTGTTCAACAATTAAGAGATAATTTTTGGGCATATCAGGATATATATTTTCATGAAATTTATGAACTGGTTTTCAAAATCAGTTTTGGCATATCTAAATATTCTGTATGAAAAGAAGCTTTTCATTATAAAAACTGTCTGATGTCAAATTTGCATTTTCATAAATAGAGTTTTCCTTATCAATATTTTCGGCTTGATCTGCCGCATTCTTTTTCTTTTAAATTGTGTCAAATATGTTAACATTTAAAACATATTTATCAAGTTTAAAATATCTTTCCTTAGATTTGTGCGTGTGGGTTCTCCCCGACTCGGTGCTGTGTTGTACTCTCAGACTGTATAACATTTATTAACATACTTTTGCGTTGATACATTTAAGTTATTGGGTTGATATATTTAAAAGTTATTATGAAAATAAATTTCAAGTTGGCCGACTATCATCTTAAGGTATTATTATAGCTTTTCACTTGTTTTGGTACTTTTACAAACTTAATATAACTTTTATTGTTTTGTTTTGGATTTAGCGTTCTTAATGAAGATAATTAAAGAAAAAGCGACGCATAAAAGTTTGAAAGTGTTATTTTCATTTTAAATGAGGACCTTTATCTGAACTCGAATAGAATAAGAAAATGTGTTTTCTTATAGTGTTTGCATTTAAACTTTGGTGGCCGTTTTTTTTAATTTTGATCAGCTCCAAGTCAGGACATTTACAAGAACATATATATAAATTTTGTTTTCAATTGGATCAGTTATATAGGTCATGACGGCCATGTTTGTTGTAGCAATTCGAGGACCTTACAAGATTCACACCTCCATCTGACAAGTTTGGTATATTCTGGTCAGTGGTTTAAAAGAAGAAGATCAAAATGATAAAAGCAAATGAAAGGATTATGATCAACGGACGTCAAGTGATGGCATATGTTTACAATGTGATACCATTGCCAGTCTAGAAAATAAAACCCAGTCTATGAAAGATGAATAAATGACACAGAGAGCATTGCAGATGTGATGCACAGAAATATTTCCTGGTGGTGCTGAACTTAAAAGAGTATATATTGAAACAAGAAGTGTTAAATCCTGTTATCATTTCCCTATATAATTATTTGTAGTCAATTTTCAATTGCGTATAAAATGAAATATTGTTTATACTAAACTGTTTCCTTTCTCTATGTGTCCTGAACAATTACAGATTTTTCATTTTCACAGTTTTTCTGCTTACAAATGAATGGAACTATTCTAAAGGCCTATTTCTTTATCGTATCATCTCAATCAATAACGAATTTGTAGAACTTTAACATACATGTATATAACATTGTTATGTTGATTTTCTAGGCACTTTATATATGAATGAAACGACTAGATAATTGTCAACGATCTTTCTTACGAGGTCGTCGGATCGTTATGAAAATCAAACCTAGCTGCTTTGATTTCTTTTATAACGCTTTCGATAAGGTTTGGCATCAAGGATTGTTACATAAAATTTTGTCATACAGTGTTGACGGGAATTTATTGAATTGGTTTAAAAGTTAGTTTAACAACAGACAACAGCGAGGAGTCATTAGACAACCTTCGTCGGTGCTTTACAGTATTTTAGCTGGTGTCCCACACGGATCTGTTTTAACGATATTTATGAAAAATAGGATAATATAGGTGTGGGTTATTGTAATAATTTAAAGCAACTACAGCTTGAGGCAGTCAGAATTGTAACAGGTCTTCATATTTTAACTAGAAGAAGAATTATTCATGATGAAATTGGTTATGAAACTCTATCTAGCTGAACGAAGAGAACGGAAGAAATTACAATTCCTTTCTCTCAGTCTGGTCTAGGAAGGAGAGAATCACTCTGGCAAAATTTTGGATAAGAAAATTAAAACGTTGGCCCCAAATGGGATCAATGAACAGGTTTAGTTCAAATCAGGAAGTTTTGTTCATTTTGGATGCTTATATACGCAGTTTGTGTTGTAAATACTTAACCTGTGTCAACTTTGAAATTTTAGAATTATACAAGTTCAAATCGCACAGTACTATTTTTAGATGCATACGTACGCAGTCTCTGTCGTAAATACTTAACCTGCGTCAACTTTGAAATTTTAAAATTGTACAAGTTCGAATCGCACAGTGCTATTCATTTTGGATGCATATCTACGCAGTCTCAGTTGAAACTTAGAAATTTAAGAATTATACAAGCGTAGTTCGGTTTTAATTTGTATTACATTCAAGATTGTTTTAGTAATATCAGCATAATACATCACACTGATGAAGGAAAAACAATCCCTTAGATTTGCGAAACGATTCTTATATACGATGATAATATACGAAAAGGATGTAATAGAATCGTGTTGACAAATATTTTGGCGGAACAAATAGCCTTCGTCAGTCAAATGTCTTTATCAAACGAGGGAACTATAGCATGCACTTTATACGATAAAATAAAGTCATATCACATCTTCTTAGTTTTACAATGATATATAAAAATAAGAAGTGGTGGTATGATTAATTTACCTTCAGAAAGCAAATGACAAAGACGTTGACAACTATTACGGCCTTCAACGATGAGCAAAGCCCATACCGCATAGTAAGTTTTAAAAGGCCTGAAATGATATTCAAAAGAGAAAATAACGGCCTGATTTATGTAGAAAACAATGAACGAAAAACAAATATGATATACAATAACCAACAACAACCACTGAATTACATGATCCAGTGTTGGAACATGCCCATACAGAATGTGACTGGGTTAAACATATTTGCTGATACCAAACCCTTCCCTAACCTGGGCAGTGGTGTAACAGTACAACATAAGAACAAACTTTGAAAATCAGTTGAAAAGGGTTTAGCTCATCAGATCGATATAAAGCACAAAAAAACCAACAAAAACACAAAAGACACAAAGTACAGATCTGAGAGTACTCGCAGTTACTGAAAGCTAGTTTAAAACCGATAACAACTTATAACAAAATCATGTATCTATGACTAAAATATCAATCAGTACACATCCAACGTCCAATGGATTTAGCCTAAAGACGTCGACAACAGTAAAGACATTGTACAATCCCAAAACATTGGTATCGACAGATTGCAGGACCGTAAATTGCATGGGTTTATAACAATAATATTTAATTTAATTTATTGATAACAAAATCAATATATAAACAAGTCTAAATTGAAAACAACGTTCAAACCTATGATTGCGTTGGATAAAACCGCAATTTTATACGTGTACATGCAAAACAAATTTCTTGTTAGAGGGGTCTAAATACAGCACAAACAACATTTTCCAAAAGACCAAAAAAGTGAAAAAGTATATTTTAACAAAACGCATTTGACTAACAAGTCGAACAACAAATGTTCTTAAACCCTGCTGACTGCCATTGGCGATTGCCAAATAAACGGATCACCGATGTTATAAATGGATCTTAATTAAAATTTAATACTAAACAGAAAACAATAAACTTGCAGAAAAGATGATATACCGCAAACAAAAGGTGCAAAGGTTTTTGTACACCATATCCGGATTTCGACAATTAATGTCTCTTCAGTGATGTTAGGAATCGAAACGGTATTTGGAAAGCCATACAATTTACCTCAATTTAGGATAGACTCTTGAATTTTGAGGAGTCAAAATAGAATGAACATATATATATATACTGATAAAACAATATTCAAAGATCTAATTATAGTGTTGAATTGGTAACCTTTTAGAATTAGTTTATTTAAAGGATCGATAAGTTTACCAGTAATACATATTTTACGTTCATTGAAATCAAAACTTCACTGCAGACACGGGCACAGCGAACAAGTTATATGATATATAAATACCGTAAGATGGTGACAAAGGAACATCACCGTCCAAAAGAGGAAAATTAACAATAGGAAAATGTTTCAACTCTTTTGTCGTAATTTTTGTGCAAAGTTTCCGTGTAAATAAAGGACAGTTATTTCTGTTTATATTTGATTTATTTAAAGTAAGTTCCTTTGGGTAAATTTTGGCAGTATATTTAGAGATTTTTATTATTTAACGAAAACATATCATCAAGATAACGACCATTAAACTAAATAGGAAAACCTTTATTTGATAAGATTGTGTGGAAGTGTAGTGCAAAGAGTTGAAAAGTCAAAACTGTCAGCCGAATTAAAGGACCATCAAAAGCAAAATTTATCTATAACACCCAAAGATATTTTTACATTCCAAAATAGTTATTTTCACTATTTTCATGTTTTATTGAACTTTGTATAACCTCTCTGTCGTGGTATGTGCCAAATTTTGTTTTTGTTTTACCCTAAGCGGATCATCTTCAGCATTTGTGCGTTTTATTAAATTCAACTTTAGTTATAAGATATATCATGTTTGGGAGGGTGTTTTCGAAAAATACTAGTTTCCTTCACCAGGCGGCACAGGAAATTAAATCTTCTCTCTATTTGTAATTTTCGCAAATACGCCTCCTGGAAATGATATATCTGTTCAAGGTTAAACCAACTACTACTTCATGCATATCTTAACAACGTTGAAGTTAGACTGCATTGCTGTTCATTTTAAATTGAAATCCTGTATCACAAATGTATCAATGTCATTGATTAATTAGATTTGTTGTATACTAGTTTAGTTGTATTGATAATGATGTTTCCATACTTACAGTACAGATTATATAAATCCTGTGCCATTTTACATCATCAAAATGAAATTTTCCAATTAATTTTGATAATTAATTTTTGTTGTTATGTTCTCAATCATATTCCACCTTCAATAACATTAGCGGAAATGCCTGATTCTGGAGGTTTGTTTCCGTGATGCGATACAATATTGATATATTTATATTTATTTTTCAATAGTTTTCAATTTTAAAATCATAAATTAAAACTTCCTTTTAAATTGACCCACTAATTAGATCCTTGATGCATCAAAAGAACTTCGTCATCTTGTAATTTGGTATCCTCTCCACTGTACCAATTATACCTGATGGTGGTCTAATAATCTCTGATGCTTTTGGAAATGCTGTATTTGTCATAGCAACCATCCGTCTTCCTCCTTTTCTCATTTATGGCATCACATAATGCGACTCTTTGCCTGTTAAGGGCACAATGGGTGTAACAATGGAGCAGGAACCGCTTACCCATCGGGAGGACTTTAGTTTACTTCGATAGGTTTCCATGGACTGGTGTTTGTTTCCTCGTCCGATTTTGATTTGGCATGATTTTAGTTGCCTTTTTAGTTATTGTTAGCCAGTATTTCTGTTTCGCCATGATATCACTTAAATAGTGAGTAATTTTAATTTAGCAAAGTGACATAACATTTGAAAATAATGTACACAAACTATCATTTTGAAAATGTAATCTCCCGATCTAAGGTGTTTAGCTATACATCCAATGCATTATCAAGATACTTATAAAATGAAATGGTACTCTTCATCAAAACTATATTTTATCGCACAAAGTGCATGATACATTTCCTAATCTAGATTGTAACTCCACCCACAGTTGCAACTTAAAACTTAAAACACTGTTACCGATGTGAAGATATCATGAAGTTGCCTTTGATACAAATAGCCATTTCCTTAACTAAATAAACTTTGAAATAATAAATTCAAATAATCGTTGATCTGAAACTACACAGTTTCACACGGATAAACAAGCAAAAGAAACATTGCTAATTGCTGACAATATTGATAAAATTATTACATCAGGGGACTAGTTTTCGAAAGTATATTCTTACTAAGACATGTCTTACGATGGTCTTAGGACATGTCATAGTCGTAAGATATGTTTTCGAAAGTGTCCCAAGTTATGATGATATGTCATAACTTTATGGTAAACTTGACATGACTTATGATGGTCTTATGATTCTCATAAAAGTTACGACATCACGTGAAAAATAGAATATGGCTGCTGTTAACATGCACATTAGACAACGCGTTGAAAACGTACGCCGAAACAGGGTCGTTGCCATTGACGGTGCACACATTTGCTTAAAAGCTCCAATAGACGATAGACACCTATGTAAATAGAAAATCTACCATTCTATTATCGTTTAAGCAGTTTGTGATTCAAATATGAACATCATTAACAACATCATCATCATCTGACGAAGTACGTGGAAGGGCTGAAACAAAATAGACAGTTATTAGTATTTCAAATAAGCAGATAAGAAATTCTTTCAGTAAAAATGTAAAATAATGTAACTTTAAAGAAATACTTTCTATTCCGTTGATCGATTAAATGTTAAGACTAAAATGCTAAAGAATTGTACTTTCTGACTAAATAACCCACCTGTTATGGGTATATAATCTTTTAAATATCTACCATTGACCTTTTACGATAATTATAATTTCTGATGGATCACAAGAGTACCTATATAAAACGAGAAGAATGGTTTGATTGCCGATGAAACAACTACCCAACACATATCAAATGACATAGATGTAAGTAAATATATGTCAACATAAGGTCTTCAAAATGTGCAAAACACATACCGTATATTCAGCCTAAATGATAAACAGTTCAAACGAGAAAACAAAAGTTTGATTTATGAACAAAACATAGAAATGCCTGAAATATTTGGCGCTGGATGTTACAAAATCAACAAGCAATCGATTTGTCAATTTGTCAAAGAAATTTCGGTGTAAAATTAATTCTACATACCTTACCCAATGCTGGAACTTAAAGATGACAACTTTCTTAAGTTTTCCGACGAGAGAAGGACTAGTACAAGAGTCTTGTTCCTCAAATGTAGTAAATTTGCAAGTATCGATACCACCTTCAATTCCAGTAATTGAAGTTTTCCCGATTAACCAGCTACTTTCTCTTCTACTGGTGAGACTGCATTTGGATGATGATGATGATGATGATGAATGACTGCTTAACGTCCAGCGGCAAATTAATATGCATATTCAGGACGAGAACATGTTAATGTAATATGAATATTAACCCTGCTTTGTACTAGACCGACACGCTGAGCCGGATTTTTAACGTGCTAGTTCACAAGGTAACAGTCCGCAGGAAGACATGTCATCTTACCCGGACACATTATTCTGACTCCGAGCCGACCAGTCTTTGCTCTTACTCTTAATGCCGCGTGCTTAGCGGAGAAGCAGCAAATACCAATTTTAAAGTCTTTGGTTTGACTCGGCCGGGGTTCGAACCCACGACCTCCCGCACTCGAGGCGAACACGCTACCACGAGACCACCGAGGTGGTAACTGCATTTGAGGAGGCCCACCACCAGTCCGGCGTGATTCTCTTTTATTTTCTGTTAGCTTCTTCTTAGTACTGCAGGTCCACTTTTTTCGAATCTCTTCCACTGTTCTAAAGTGATCAGTGTCATTTACTGCATTTATCTTTGCACTTGCAGCCTCCCTTGCTCTCTTTTGGCACTGTTTGTTGTTGTGTTGCTCAGTCTGCTTAATAGTAAAGATTTATACTTCTCCATTTCGTCAATTAAAATTCGTTTGTAACATAAATGGTTATTTTTCCTTCGATCTTCTAGTGAGTTAACCAGTTATTTTTAGAGGAGTGCGTTAACTGAATGATTTTGTTAGTTATTGCACTCTCCAATCCCGCCGTTGATGGCTTCTCGTTTGAATAGCAAATAATGGGAGAAGTTAAACCAGTGCATTAACTTCCATCTCAAAAGTTGTTAATGCACAATCTGGCTCCTCCTCCTTGGGGTAGTAATTAATGAAAGATTTAAACAAAATGAAATAGAAATGACTATACATTTTCCTACAGTTAGTTTGCTTGCGTGTCGAAATTAATAATAGTCTAAACAATATATGGCACTTGATTTTAGTAATTTTCTTTATTTTTAAAGGTCTATTTCCGTGTATTGATCATGCTTCAAATATTTGTCCCTGGACCTTACACGCATTCAACACGCAACCATTGCAATCAATTAACCAATATTTTCCTAGTTCTTGGGAATGAAAGAAGATTATTAATTACCTTCATAATTGATATTAGGAAATATTTCCTTTTTATCACAACGTTAATTGAAACTAAACGTCTTTTTTCTGATTTGAGGACAAATAAACATCGAATAAAATTTTGCACTACCCCCCACCCCCAAACCAACGCACCAACCAACCACACACACCCTACCCTCCCTCTCCCTTTTCTCTCCTAACCACACATCCTTTTCAAGAATTTTCGGAAGAAAAATATTCAATAACACATAAATGACTATCGAATATGAATCCCACGGCAACAATTCTTTTAATTTTAAACGTACATTTATCGGACATACAAACCCAACTGACATCTACTGCATGTGTTAATTTTCTGGAAATCAGATATAGTATCTAGCCACTATTTGATTGACATATCGAAAAGTGCAGTAAAGTTTTATTGGTCAGGATTTTTAACCTTTGACACGTGTCATAGCCCATTAATGTTACAAATCATATATAGTCACGCCTTACTCATTAACATATTTAATCCACTCAATGCTACGCTTTTCGTGAATTAAATAAGTTAATTCGTGAAAGGCGTGCTATATATATAACTTAGCGGGTATTCGATGTACCAAATCTTAAAAGTATAACACTTCATGTATAATACTAAATGAACGCGAAGTTCTAGAATTTTATGATATGTACAAACTAAATATAAACAAATTATCAACTCGGATTTCAATTGTATATAATGTCATGTTTATTTTAAGAAAAAAAATAAAACATTCGTAAATAAAAGAATGGTAATAATTATTATTCTCATACTTTTTATTTTTATAGTTATTTTTATCATTTTTAATCCTTATTTATAATTAAAGAACACATGTTCATTTATGACAGTTATAAGATCATCATGGATATGACAATCTTTGATTTACATTCTATGACATATCATATGATAGTCATAAGATGGTTATAAAATTTGTCCTAAGAAATATATTATGACACTAGAACACACCGCGACATCGCGGGTCTGTGACAGAATTGCCTACGCCTAATTTTAGTAATTTTAGTATTCGTATTGTCATCTGATATAATCATGCTGATTATATAGATGCACAGTTTTCTGCTTTCAAAATCTTTCTGTTTGAACCCGTCCTGGTTTTCTTACTTGTTTATATATTTTTATTTTTATATTTTGAGGATGAGCGTATCAGGTGAGTGTATCTTCGTATATTTTATTGCATTGTACTTATTGTTTTGGGAAGGTTAACTTTCTGGTAGTAAGAGCTGGCCAGGCTGTGAAACTGGGTAGGCAAATGCTCACATGAAATCTGTAACGATACAGTTTGTTAAATGTCCTCCTTAACACCATAACCCAAGGTGGTGCTCCTATTAAAGGAGGAAGATACATAACATACTACAACCGGAAACTACATGTGACATATACTATTGGTATTGGTATCGGATTCGACCCGGAACTTGTTAATTATTGGTAATATTAATTATGTAGAAAACAAAAGAGCCTGGAATAGTGTAATTTTAATCTACATCATTGTCGCAACCAGACTCAAGCCAGCGACCAATTCCAGCGACCAATCAAGCTAGCGACCAATTCTATCGACCACTAAAGTTAGCAATGAGAATCAACTTGTCAAAGAATCATAATGCGGTATGTGAAACCACAAAACCCCATTATGAAGAAACGTTCTGTTAAAAAGAAATCTATCTACCAGTACGGTATATATTGTTTTTGACGTTTAAATGACCAGAGATGTCCAGCTTTTGAAGTGAAAGTGGAACACATCAACACCAATGACGTCTATAACTGAATGCTCTGACTAGCTTGCTTGCTAAATGCCGGCATATTGATATCAAGGAGTAAAGAAATATATAGTTTCTATAAAAAAAACGTGCCAGCAATTCGAAAAAAGTCCAAATATCTTAATAAAGCCTGTGTCAGATGTATGATGTTTGATGAAATTTTGAATATGTCTATTATTAATACAGTCTTTGTTAACGAACTATTTTTATTCCGCTGCATCTAAACACATACTAAATATTATCATACATGTACATGTACATGTATTTATATAAATGAAAGTGCACCCTCCCGGATTTTACACCATCGGAAAAGGGACAAGTTGGGAAAATAACCATATTTTGACGTCTTCTTTACGTTTTCTGTGTTTTCCATACTCTAAACCTATCATATTGTAAACTTGTATCAGTTATTGCAAATAAATATTAAAGACGTCTATCTCATAAGCATATAATGGCTATATAAAAGCACATGGCGGATCAGAAATGAGAATAAAAAGTAAACAAATCGAATTAAAAAAAACAAGAATATCTGTCCATGATGATTTGCTCGCACATCATTTTCCATATTCAGTGAACCGTAAAACTTGTGTCAAAATGCTAATTTTGGCATTCAATTTAGAAAGATCACATTATAATGAACATGTGTACTACGTTTCAAGTTGATTTGACTACAACTTCATCTTCAACTACATTCATTAATAACGTTAATCTAATGCAGTATGAATGGACGGACGGACGGATAAAGAACGATTGAACGGATGAACGGTGAAACGAACGAACGAACGAATGAACGAACACACAGACCAGAGAATATCATGCGCTTTACTATTGTAGGCCGAGCATAAAATATATATTTAATGTGAGTTGACTTAAACTTGTTCCTTAGTACAATATATATGCTTTCAAATAAACGCAATAAGAAAAATACTATGTGCGATAGAATTATTATATACTGACTTTCCATACACTCGGCATCCATCCTGTATTTTTAGAAAAGGATCAAATATCCTGTATTTTTAGAAAAGGAACTTTAATGTCTATTTCTATACTAAATATGAAAACATATGGAAGAGCAAGCTGTAAGGGTGTATTTCATGCCGATAATAAGTACTTTCAAATGAAATTATACGTGCACTATTTTCTACGGCATGCACCTTTACTTGAAATAAATGTATCGACAGGTAAAAAAGACTTCTGATTAAAGGAAAATGTACTTTGAACCCGTACAATTCCCGAATGGGCCTAACCCCAAAAAATTATTTCAGTGGGCTCTGCTCTGATTTATTACCTTTCATTTGAGCCATGTCCGATAAATAACTTTGCCGTACGAAGCTGGCGAGGCTTACCGAAAGAGTGTAGGGTGGGCACGTATTTTTTTAACAACAACTTTGAACCCTACAATTCCCACATGGGCCTAACCCCAAAAATTATTTCAGTGGGCTCTGCTCTGATTTATTACCTTTCATTTGAGCCATGTCCGGTAAAGAACTTTGCCGTACGAAGCTGGCGAGGCTTACCGAAAGAGTGTAGGGTGAGCACGTATTTTTTTTAACAACAACTTTGAACCCTTACAATTCCCGATTTATTACCTTTAATTTGAGCTATGTCCGGTAAAGAACTTTGCCGTACAGAGCTGGCGAGCCTTATCGAAAGAGTGTAGGGTGGGCACGTACTGTTTTTTTTTTTAAACAGCAACTTTGAACCCTTACAATTCCCGAATGGGCCTAACCCCATAAAATTATTTCAGTGGGCACTGCTCTGATTTATTACCTTTCATTTGAGCCATGTCTGGTAAAGAACTTTGCCGTACGAAGCTGGCGAGGCTTACCGAAAGAGTGTAGGTGAGCACGTATTTTTTTTTTTTAACAACAACTTTGAACCCTTACAATTCCCGATTTATTACCTTTAATTTGAGCTATGTCCGGTAAAGAACTTTGCCGTACGAAGCTGGCGAGGCTTACTGAAAGAGTGTAGGGTGGGCACGTATTTGTTTTTAACAACAACTTTGAACCCTACAATTCCCGAATGGGCCTAACCCCATAAAATTACACATTGCTCTTCAACAATACAAAAATAAGTAAAGTTACAAAATCCACTTAGATTTCTAACGAAAAGTAATTATACTGACTCATTGACATGTACAACATCACTCAAATCTGATGATGAAATATTTGATTGATCTATATACAAATGTTTACCCTTCTTACAGAGTTCTTTCAAAATATTATTCAATTTATTAATTCTCAAATTAATAACTTCATTTTTGTATACACACAACCAGAAAAATAAATGCAAACTGTTTAACCTTCTGCAACTCAGGTATTAGTTGAAAAATGTTATTTAGATCTCTTACAGCATTTGCAAGTTGAGCTGTTTCCGGTTTTGCAGATTTGTTTACATTATTCGTTCCACAATGGAAAATCACTATTAAACTTGTTGAATGTTTTAAAAGTCTACTAAAGAAAAGTAACAATCTAACAATTTTCCTCTACTTATGGAAATAACATTAACATTTTTATTTGTATTGCTCAAAATTTAATCACCGAATCACCTATAATTAAAACCGGAACAAAGTTTTAGGAGGTATTAAATTATGTTCAATTTTTCATGAACTCTATCAAAGGTAAAACTAGCAGCAAGCATATTCCATTGCAATCCCTTCTTGTCAGAAAGAAACCCTTTTGGAGGGATAAAGCAAAACTCAGTATCCCCTTTAAAACCAATAGGAACTACTTGGCTCGCTTGTGCTAAAACTTCAGGAAACCAAGGTTGAACTGGTTTAAAATCTGGAAAAACCAAAGTACAGCTAAGTCTTTCTTGTAAAATAAAATTTACTACAGTGGGAATCAAACAAAAAGGGGGAAATGCGTAATATCTTTCTTCGTATTTCTGGGCAAAGCATCCACCCAGTTGAAAGAGGTGTAGGAAAAGGTGTAAATGAGATATTGATTTACCATCTTCATCTAACATTGTGTTACTATCAATTGAAAACATATCAAGTGTGTGGGCCAAATAAATATTGCAAGTACCACCAAGTTCGCTTAGTAATTGATGCATCTGATTTGATAAATTTCTAGAGGGTTCATCGACCGGATTTTCAGATGTATAAACATAAGACACAGATAGGTTAATGTTAGAATTAAAGGTCAATTGAAAAATATCTTTCAAACTTTTGTTCAACTCATCGTTTTACCATACTGATTATTCCAAGCAAAACAAGGATTTGTTATCTACTCTTGCCTCTATTCTTGAATTTTTAACTTTTCACCTAAAGATATAATAGCGTTCTGCAAGGCCAGTGCTTCCTTTATCATAATGTGCGAACCCTTTATTTCGTCACTCCAGTAATCTGAAAATGTTTGGGACTGGCCATTGCTTAAAATGATACCCCATTTAAAATCAGATGCATCAGAAAAATAGACAAAATATGATGTCTTTCTGCAATCCAAGGGAGCGGTTCTATCCAATTATCTAAAACTTCCGATGGCTAACTTCATCCCTAAGATTTGTATCAATTTTAATTGTCGTTGAGTTCTTTACAGCTTTAGAAATAGCCCTATTACATACCGAAGTGTAAAGTTTTGCCCTGGATTGCCAAAGACATCGATATACACATACCAGTAAATTTTTGAATCAGTGCAATTGGACATGAATTACAGCTTAAAATGTTTTCCTCAACATTGCGAATTTATGTTTCCTCTGTTCTGTGATGAAAATGACATAGAAACAGTATCAATAATCATGCCTAAAAATGTTAAAGACTGCTTCGGCAGAAAACATGATTTATCTATATTCAAAAATACCCTAAACTTATAAAAGTCTAACAGCATATCTTAAAGCAATATGTGACCTCATTATGGGTTATCTAGATCATTAGGAAGATAACCATGAAACTCTTCAATTAATCGGTCATCAATATATAATAAACATGAAAAGACTTGCTTCGAAGGAATGAAATGCCCTGTAAATTTAATGTAAAGTATACGAAAGCTGAATTTTTCCATCCAATTGGGAGGGTATTACAGCAGAAAAAGTACCCTCCCCATTCAAACCCTAGTAAATGTCTTGATGATTCAGTAGCAAATACATTGTCATACCCAGATTTATCATCTAACTTTGTCAGAAATGAGCACTTTCGAGGAGTTTTTGGAACATCCACCAAAGTATCCAGATTAAAAGGTGTATCTTTCATAAACGAATTAAGATACATCAAGTTAATACACAAACGAGGCTTGGTAGGTTCTATAGTAATTGGTGATACAATATACGGCGGTTGCACTTCTCCAACTTTCCCAATAATGTAACAGCACCAGATTGTAAGCGAGAAGTTATTTCATAATTTATAAAATCGATATGTTCTTGACAGTTTGCTGCATTGTTGAACTGTCGGGATCGTGGGTAAACGTCATCATATTGTACACCCCAAAACATGCCTTTAAATGGCTGCATAAAGTCATGGATATCAACGTAATTGTTAACCCAATTTAACACTTCACTATTACTTTCCTCGATTATTTTAACCCAAACATATTTATTATTATGAATACTGCCAGCAATGAAATTACATGGATCGGGAAAAACCATTTCCTTATCTAGATCGAAGTCTAAAACATATCTTTCAGAATCAAACACCACAACATCATATTTAACCGTTTCCTTATTCCTATTTACATACTGCATACTACACCGCTTCACAACTTCGTACGGTTTGAAGGAGTCAGAGAATTCCATATGCGTGGCTCTACATGGTATTGTTCATCTGAAACCTACAAAAGTTATAACACTATTATTTTCTTGGGCAATCTACTCTAAAATGAGATACATCTCCACACTTCAAACAACCAGAGAAGTTTTGAGGTATCTTTCTAGGAGCAGCTAACCTCCTGTAATTTACATTTTGACTGGCGGAGGACTCTGAGCCGGGAGTGCAGGTTGGAAAAGGATTGTGCTACTTGCATCATATTGACGAACTGCTGGAGGTCATTCTCTGATTTTTGATTTGATGCATTTTCCGAAACTTTTCTTTGTTACACCCGTGAACCTTTAAGAACTTTTGCTCCTTTTCAAATATCTTTGTTTCAGCGGGAGAAGACAGCAAAGAGGTGACCAGAAAACCAATTTTCTCATGATTCTTATGGTACAAGAATCTTTGTAATACCATGGAATACAATTCTCTATTGCTGTCATTTACTCTTCGAGCTACTTCGTCCAAATGCATGAGCTTAAGTTGCATGGTATCGACGTTAATCTCTGAAGAACGGGACGCGTACTCTTGACCTCCCTTAAGGCTTGGGCGACAACATCAACATTCAAACTTTTTTTCACGATCTCTATCTCTAACAACAGATCGTGATTCTGTAATTTGATAAAATTATTTAATCAGTCAACAATTTTCCTAAGATTTTGAATTTGTTCTATATTCGCAAACACATTAGCTGGAATAACCTCACTCGTTTTAGATAATGACTTTGCAGACTTTATAGATCACATAAGACGTTTGGGGCAATGTAATGTTTTAACATGTCATCCGATTTCCAGCCTACATGTGACTTAATTATTTCATTGCTAATTCCTAACCAAGCTAATGTTAAAGCACACCCACTTCTGGTACTATGGGGAGTTTCACCTTCCCACAAATCAAGATCCTTTAAATACAATTTTAATCTCGCATTAGCGGCTGATGATGAAAATGGTGCATCTAGAATCTCATTCTGAGACGATGCTAAAGGACGGAAAAAATATCCACCTGATAATGCAATATCATGTTTTTTACAAAATTTTACATAATTTTGCATCTCATAATAGGAACATATTTCCACATTACTCGACGGGAATACAAACACTATTCGTGGTTCTCGAATATCTATAGTTTTCCCGGTTACAAGACGCAAAAGGATTCCTTCATTATTTGGACGCCATTTAATTTGATCTGTAAGGACTGAACCAAGATCTCCTGCGCGATCGCCAGTAAAGGCAATCACTTTAAGGAAAACTATGTCACGCATTAAAATGTATTGCTGAAAGGTTGTTAATCTCTTATCCGATAACTTATATGAAATGTACCGTGACAAAAGTATAAGTTTATTAAAAACAGAGGGACTGCTCTTTTCGGAGATGTCGCAGCTAACGATTGTTCTAATCTAACAGCGGACAAATATCTTTCAATCATCGGTGCACCTGCTGGATTGCCAAGTTTTAATACTTCGTTCCAATCACACCTCTACCATTATCCCTAAAAATTGCACGAATTTGACCAATTAGACTATCAACCGAACCAGCAGAGAGTCTACACGGACATCCACATGAAAACTTTCCCTTTTTCCCTTTATTTTCACATTGTTTTATATGAATTTGCGTTTTTCCACTTGCATCTTTTACCACCAAAAACCTACGAACATCCGATGGTAAAGCATCATCTAATGTCCTCTTTGGGTCTATGTTGAACAGAAAACTCACAAGACTATCACGTAAACTATCTTTCTGCTTTGAGTATTTTGTACTTTGGAGAAGAGATTCCAATTCCGAGATCCTATCATTTATCGTATCCTTATTCTTTAAAAGCGAATCGGCACATGTAGACTGAAAATTATAAATTATTGTGAACTTAACTTAATTTTATCTGTATAATTAAATTTATATTATAAACATTATTTTCTTTATTTTGTAATGAAGCAGCACGCGATCATAACTTCTAAACAATGTTGAAATTTACCGATAAATAAATTTCCCAAAATATTGATTTAATAAATCTAATAATAATATGTCCAAAATTCCTCAAGTGTATGGTTTTCGAACTTGATTGAAAAATCACTTTTCGTTTTTCTTTTCACCATTTGTTTTATAAAAAAAAAAAAAATAAATTGGTTAAAAGGGACAAAATATCATAATTATATAGAAATTAGGAATATATACAAATAAAATTCGGAAAGTATACAATGTTCACAAATTTATTTTCTCATAAATTAATTCATTTAATTCATTCTTTGACTTGATACACATTTATTGTAGATTCAAATTCAGATTCAATATTTTATTAAGGTCACCATATATAGTTTGTGTCCTTTAAATGTCATAATTGATTCTTTCAAAATTATCATACCTGACTTAATAATTTATCCTTTGTAATCAATGCCGAAATTTGCATTTTCCTCAAAACACTCTTTTATATTAACGGATGGAACTATAATGTAAATAGTGACAAATATAGTCTTTAACTTCTTGTATTCAGCAACGCAATCTACATATACTGGGTATTGCCGAAACACACCTGATGGGTTCTAATTCTGTAAACGTGGATGGTTACTGCTGGTACGGCCATAACCGACGGAATATACATATTCGAGCGAAGAATGGATCGGGTGGTGTAGGACTTTTGGTCCGTAATGACTTTGATCAACAATTTCACATTGAAATCGTTGATGATAATACTGATGGTATAATATGGGTGCAGTTTAAAGTTAAACGTTGTATTGCCAATATGTTCTACGTTTGCGTCGTCTACCTGCCACCAGAAAACTCAACAAGAGCAGTCAATGTACACGAATTTATGGAAACATTAATGACACATATATACACAATCCCACAAGGTAATTTGTTCTATCTGTGTGGTGATTTTAACAGCCGTTGTTCTGATTTCTCGGATTTAATCGAAGGAATAGATTGCTTACCAGAGCGCGATATAGTCGATTTTCAGACAAACGGATATGGGAACATTTTTGTGACTTTCTGATTGATGTTAATTGTTGCATACTTAATGGTCGGAAAACTTTAACTAACGACTTTACCTTTGTATCAACACGCGGTTCCAGTGTAGTAGACTACTGTATTTTACCATATGAAATGTTGGATTCATTTAACTCCTTTAGCGTAACAAGATCTACTACTATCATTCAATGTCTTTGCGAGCCCGGTAGATATGATCTTTGTAAAATAGTTCCTGATCATTCACTATTGACATGGAATATGTGCCTATATTTTCCAATTGAAGACCAAGTCAGTAAAAATAAAGACAAAAAACAAACTGTTATGAAAATCAAATATGATACTAAAAGTATACCGGAAGATTGGCTTAGTGGAGAGTCTGTTGTTACAGAAATTAATCAGGTGATATTGCAGTTGGAACAATCTGAAGCTTCACAACAAAATATCGATAAAATGTATGAAAATTTTGTATCTGTATTGAAAACAGAAATGTCCGAAAAGTTACAAAGTAAAGAAATTCGTATTAGTAATGCGTTTAACAACAAAGCTAGAAAATGTAAAAACCCGTGGTGGAATTCCGAGCTTACTATGTTGTGGAATGATGTTTGTAAAGCGGAGAAAATTGGAATAAACGTCGTCTTAGTAGTAAGAAAAGGAACTTCGTCATATCTTTGTCCAAAAACGAAAACTATTTGATCGAGGTGTTCAAAGATCAAAACGTCAATATTGGCATTCAATGCAAGAGGAATTAATTAATTCGCAAGAAAACCCGAAGGAATTTTGGCGGAAAATTGGCAGGATCGGAGTAGGGAGCGAGCGTCAAAATACTATTCCAATGGAGATTAAATTAAATGATGGATCAATATGTGATGATAAAGATATAGTTATTAATAAATGGAAATGTGATTGATTTTGAAGAAATGTTAAATAAAAATAGCGATACTAGTATTAGTAATGAAATAGAAAATTGTAAAAGTGACATAATTTGTGATGAAATATTAGATGGTGAAATTACCAGTAGCGAAGTGTATAGTGTAGTGAAAATATCAAAATGTGGCAAATCTCCTGGCGTTGATGATATTCCAGTTGAATTATATAAAATCCTACAGCATTGAATGCGCTTATCCGTGTTTTCAATATATGTTATAGTTCCGATAAAGTGCCAGCTATGTGGAATAAATGTATCATTACACCGATCCCCAAGTCATCCACGGCAGATCCCAGAGATCCGATGTCCTATAGAGGAATAGGTCTAGCACCAGTGGTGTATAAACTATACTGTGGCGTCCTAAATGCTCGTCTGACCGGAAAACTTACCGATCTTGAAGTGATCAACGACGAACAGAATGGTTTCAGAAAGAGTCGCAGTACCATAGACCATCTATCAACTTTAACAACTATTATTGAAACAAGAAAATTTTGTAAACTTTCAACATTCTGTGCATTTATAGATTTAAAAAGCATATGACTGGGTTAATCGTAATTTGTTGTTTAGTAAATTAGAATCCTTAGGTTTAAGTACCAAAATGTTAAATGCTTTACAATCTTTATATTATAATGTTCAATCTTGTGTCAAGATAAATGGCAATTTGACTGATTGGTTTGGAGTAAATTCTGGCCTAAAACAAGGCTGCATATTATCGCCGTTATTATTTAATATTTTCATAAATAACTTAGTTGATGACATTAAGAGATTAGATATTGGTATAAATGTAAATGGTGAAAAGATTTTTATATTATTATATGCAGATGATGTAGTATTATTAGCCGAAAATGAAAATGACCTTCAAAGAATATTAGATGTTTTAAGTATATGGTGTAATGTAAATGAATTAGTTGTAAATATGGACAAGTCAAAAATTGTTCATTTTAGAACACAATCTGTAACACAAACAAATTTTGAATTTATGTTGAACGGAATCCAGTTAGATATTGTATCAACATATATGTATCTTGGTTTATTATTAAATGAGTTTTAGATTATAACGAGATGGCGAAAATTGTAGCAAAATCAGCCAGCAGATCATTAGGTTTACTAATTGCTAAATGCAAAGCAAATGGTGGTTTTGAATATTCTACTTTTACTAAGCTTTTCGACACTCTTGTTATGTCTGTTATTGAATATGGTGCTGCAATATGGGGAAGTAAAGAATACTCTTGTATAAATGCTGTAAAAATAGGGCAATGCGTTTTTTATGGGTGTTGGAAAGTACACACCTAATTTAGCCCTATATGGTGATATGGGTTGGATGCCTGGATGCCATGTATTGTAAAACAATGGACATGTATTTTTAGAACTTATAGTAGATTTACGAAAATGTGTAATAATAGAATAAACAAAAAAGTTTTTATATGGGCAAATAATATATGCAACAATAGACTGAAAAATTGGAATTTCAGAGTACACACAAAGTTTAAAGAAGTTGATATGGAACATTTTTGTAATACTGATTTAATTATTGATAAACATGTTATAAAAAATATTGAGAATATCTGTTTTAATAGATTTAAAGAGCAATGGTATATTGATTTAATGTCAAACGAGCGTAGTAAACTACGTACTTACAGACTGTTCAAAAATGAATTTGGTGAAGAAAACTATTTATTAAAAAACATACCTGGTAAATATAGGAGTGCCTATGCCAAATTTAGAAGTGGTACTGCTCCTTTGAAAATTGAGACTGGAAGGTATGAAGGTCTTTTAGTTGAAAATAGAATTTGTTATAACAGCATTTGTAATGAAAATCTTTAAATTGAAGATGAAAACATGTATTAATGAATTGTCCTGTGTATGAAGATTTGCGTTGTTATTTGTTTTATGAAGCATCTCTATTTAATGTTAATTTTATGCAATTGTCTGATGACGATAAATTTATATTTTATTCACTGATGAAAATATATACTTTTATACTGCCAAAATCTGCAATGACATTTTATTGAAAAGAAAATGTATTTTATATAGCTAATTTTAGTATAAATAATGTATATACATTTTAGATAGTCTCTCATAACTCTTTTAGGGTGGCTCTTGTATGTTTTATGATGTTGTTTTATTAACTATTTGTATGTTTTATATAATGAAGAGGTGAGACTTAAATAAAATATTGTCTTGTCTTGTCTTGTCTTGTCTATATAGTGCATTCAATTACTATTTTAAAATACAATGTAGTATACAGAAACTTTTAATTTGATCAACATCACAACTATTAACAAATAACTTACTAAACAAACACTCAAAACGTTGTCACCATATTTAACATTTTTGACCATTTGTTCAACTTGAACAAAAGTGCCTACACCACAGTAACTACCACTGTATAATTCCGTATTTATAGACTTGAAGCAACGACCATGTCGTCAGCAACTTAATATATTTTGACCATTTGTCCGTAGAACAAAAGTTTCTAAAACACACAGTTGCTACCAACTGTAATCTTTCTTTAAAACAACACACAAATCACTATACATTTCTAACCGAAATGCTACCATCAAGTCTATGGAATTGTTACGCCATTTTTTTAAATTTTCTTTTAATTTATTTATTTTAGTAATTTTGACCATTTGTTCATAAATAAACAAAAGTACATAAATACCACAGTTCCTGTTCTATAAGCATGCCCACTGTGGATTTTAACCAAAATTGTTTTTAAACTCATTTATTTAATTTAAAAGGCTCTCTGCATTTTTGAATCTAAAGATTCACAGATATACCTGGTCAGGTTCTGTCTACCTGATACCAAAACAATATACAAGCGACTCGCGCTTCTGACAACTTTAAAACAAACTGGCGATGGTGACAACGTATTGACGAAAGTATATTAACAAGCTTACCGAAGGTACATTTGGTTTTCACTTCGCTTCTTTTCTTCTTCCTCGGAGGTTCCATTTCATCAGCACCTTCCTCGTTTGCGATTATAATTCCAATATGTGCAATTTTACAAAGTCTGGCCTATTCAAATCCCGATTTAACATTTTCACTAGGTCATCTATTTTAATACCGAGACTCTTCTCTAATATTAGTTTTAACGTATCTATGTCTAATGTTGTCAAGTCCTCGTTTTCTTTAAAACTGTTTAACTGGTCATAATGTTCATTTTGATGAAACCTCATTATTAAATCTAACAGCATCTGCGAATTAAACTTTAAACCCTGCTCTAATAACATCTTGGCTAATTACAGATGATTAGCCTGTGGTGACTACTAGTATTAATTTGTAGATTAATTCGGTGATTGCTGACCACTGTCTGTGAGCGAACTGACGGAGTACTAGGATATCTTATCTCTATATAGTACATGTGATTATCATTTAGAATAGTATCATAACAATATCCCTTCTGAATAAGTCTGTTTAAAGGTTTGGTTAGCTTTTGAGGTGAATGTCGACATTTTTGTGCTTTGTATAGAATATTACTATAAAAATGGGATGTGAAATACCTGAACGTATAAGGTGTCTGCATGTTGATTCATATTTACGAATGATGTCCTTGTACATGTACCGATGATAAAATTTAGTAAATGTTTTGACTAGTTTGTGATATCGAAAACCCTGGTGTAATAATTTTTCAGTAATACAGAGATTTCTTTCGTTAAAATCAAATACGTTGTTACATACACGAGCGAATCGAACAAGTTGAGATATATAAACACCATAAGATGGTGACAAGGGCACATCACCATCTAGAAATGGATAATTAACAATAGGAAATGAAAAATCATCTCTTTTATCATAAATTTTGGTATTAAGCTTCCCGTTAAAGATATAGATATCAAGATCCAGGAAAGGGCAGTGTTCATTGTTAGTATTAGCTTTATTTAAAGTAAGTTCAGCAGGATATATCTCTTTAGTGTACATACTGAAGTCGTCATTATTGAGAGCCAATATATCATCCAAATATCTAAAAGTGTTATTAAATTTTTGTATCAGATGTTGTTTCGATGGGTCTTTGCTAATTTTAGTCATAAATTGTAACTCATAACAATACAGAAACAGGTCCGCAACAATTGGTGCACAGTTAGTCCCCATTGGAATTCCTATAATTTGACGATATACAGAATCTCCATAGCGGACAAAAATATTATCTAGTAAAAATCAAGGGCAGTTATAGTATCAAAGCAGGTCCAATTGACATAGTTCTTTTGTTTGTTGTTACTAAAAATGACCTAAAAGAGGTTGAACATATATATTCGCATTCTGACCTTTTAAATGCCCATTTAATTAGGTGTGTGATTTTTTCTTAATAAGATTATGAGGCAAAATGGTGTATAGAATAGAACAATCAAAACTTTGAACAGATTCGAAATCACCAATATAAGCATGCAATTTATCAAGTACTTCCAACGAATTTTGACACTCCAAAAGTAATTAATTCCACTATTTTCAAAGGCCTTATTTGAACAATTTATTATCAGGTTTTGATTGTACCAAGTGTACTTGTAAGTAGAATAGATAATTTAGTAGTGGAACAATAGCTTGAAGACGAAATAAATCTATATTTGTAAGGTGTTTTGTGCAGCAACGGAAGCCAGTACATAGTTTGAACTTTCATTGTATTTGGTTCTGCTTGTAAAGAATTAGCAAAAGTTTATGTTTGTTACAGATGTCATTTTCCGAAAATGGAGTCAGTTGGAATGTTGGTGAATTAGTGATTTCCTTTTGCAGAACCTCAATGTAAAATTTACGTCAAACAATAATGATATTATTAGCAGCCTTATCAGCCGGGACAAAAACAAATTCCTTGGCGAGTTCTTTTAGCTTATGTTTGATACGAGAAATAGGGCTATTATGGTTGTTGTTGGGAATGAAATGTTCTTTAAAATGTTGAATACGAATATCAACTATGTCCATTACTGAATTTTAAAAAGTTAAAAAAGAAAGAATCTAAAGATTTTTTGTCAGCTTTTTCTCGTTTTATCCATTTTGAGCAGTAAGTACGGAGTGAGTCGTGGATGATGTTACGACACTCATTCCAATTAATAATTGACGGGGGACGATATTTAGGTCCTTTACTGAGGAATGATTTCAACTCTCGGTCATGAATGGGGAATGTGTCAAAGAGACAACAACCCGACCAAACAGCAGAAAACAGCCGACGGCCACCAATAGGTCTTCAACACAGGCGGGCTTTAGTCGGCCCCTAAAGTATTTGTTTGAAAACGAGCAGCAATTACTGAAAAGTCTAGCAATGAAGACTGACTGTTGTGAATACTTTTGGTTAGATTCTTTATTCTTATTGTTGGACACATTTGATTTCCTATTTTCATTTAGATATTTGGTGTTTGACTAGCTGAATACGTCTTTATAACCTTCCTTGTTACAAGAAAATACATAATATAAAATAAGGATGTGATATGATTGCCAATGAGACAACTATCAATAAGAGACCAAATGACGTACATGTTAGCAACTATAGGTAACCGTACGGCCTTCAACAATGAACAAAATCCATACCGAATAGAAAGCTTCAAAAGAATCCAAACATTGCATGCAAAATGTAAAACAATTAAAACGAGAAACCCAACGGCCATAAATATGAACGCTCTATTATGCTTTTATAATTAAAACTATTATACTATTCTTTTTCTATTGAATATCACCACCTGTATATTTATTAAATAAGTACATATAATGAAAATGAAATTAGAATAGATATTAGAACAAGCATTTTCTATTTGTTTGTGTAGTCCTAACCTTTGCTTAATTTCTTCTTTCCTTTTTTCAAACATAAAACGAATTTTCTAGACTTTGTGTGTATTTTTAAAGTTATAAGTTTGCTTAATTCTTCTCGTGTGCATATAAAAGACTATATATATGAAAGCATTTTGTTTACTAAGGAAAAGACTGTCAAAAATACAATTATTGTTTAAGTTGTCACAAACAGGCTTAACATAAACTTAAAGTAAGTTTTAATTCTGAATTAAATGTATCATTGAAACAACATGTTTTGGCAATGATAGATAATGGTCTATCGTGTTGCTATAGCGAGGTCAAAACGCACTCAATGTCGAGTTTTAAAAGCTGTAGTTGAGATATAAATAAAAGGAGAATATGGGTATTTCTGTCAATAAGACAGCCAGCCAACGACAAAAAAAAAAAACATCTTTAAGGCAACACATGGTCATAGTAATAGAGTTTAAAAAGAAAGCCAATAGTTCTCCTTTCATCTCACATACCGTCGCTGGGCTTTCAAAATATATTACTAATTTTTCAGCAACAAAATAATCTCGCAAACAAGCTTTGAAAATTTGGTTGAAATGTCGCATGCGAACATAAATGTTTTAGTAAATGGCTGTGAAATAAAAACTTGGACAGTTCTGTATAACACAAAACTAACCTTACTCAGAAATAAAGAAATGGACAGGGTTTTGATTCCCAAAGCTATTATACACCAATTTTCAAGTTTACATGCAACATTTTGGAAGCAAAGTTTACAAACAATTGAGATGCCAATTTTGTAACATGTATTATTTCTTTTGTTTTGCTTGGTCTAAATGTAAGATATTTTGGAATATCAGAGATTTCCTCCCGCCAAGCCGGTTTGTGTGAAACAGTACTTTTAGCAAAACAAAAAAGTCATAAACGACATTTTGGAAGCCCAGCGGCGATATGCGGTACATAAGTTTAAAGTGCTTATTTTCACACAGACGTCGCGCACGGTGTTTTACCAATGAGCGTTACACGACGTTCCCAATAAAAGAGGATTTGACGTTGTTACAAAGAAAGATCCATGAGTTCAAGTTGATATTTGATAAGTTTAATTAATATTAATGATTTATTTGAATTAAATTTCATTTCGACCATGGCCACTTTATGAATTCTCTTTTCTTGGCATTTCTTGCAATCTTCTATATCCTGTCTCCAGCCTTTTCACTTATTTATCATTTTACGATATTTTCTTCATCAGTGTCATTTTTAAAGTTCCGTTTCTATAGGGCAGTATTGCCCTCTTTGTAATTTGTTTTCAAGTCAGCAATGGTTCCATCCTCACTCTTTAGTGATCCTGATATCTTTTAGAATCTCGTGTGACTAACGCTTTCTTTGGTGTTTCTTGTCTAAGACTTATTCATTTGGTCAGACTGTATCACATTTTAATGTAGTTTAACTAGAACAAAAATAATCATTATACTAGTAATATAAATTATAGATCATGAGCATGTCTGACATCAATTACGTTTTACGGACATTGTGACAAACTAGCTACAAGTACACTACTTGAAATGATAGAAAAGTCCTGTTTTCAGGAAACACTTATTATATATATTCAGTTTGAAACACCAAAAACGTTTTAATATTAGGGATGTCAAAAGATCTGAAATTTGATACTCGAGTACTCGGTCATGATACTCGCAAGTACTCGGATAAATCTTTAACGTCTGGTGAAAATATTGATTTTGTTGGGTGCGGTGTTTTGTTATTACCTTTCATAAACCCTAGCTTGACGTCTTAACAAAAGATATAAGTATTATTGCAGAACTCAAACTGTATGTCTACAAAATATAACTTGATCCTTGGTTATGTGTATCGCTTCTCATTTTTTCGGCAATTGAACAATAAATAACTGACCACCGTTTCTAAAATAACCTATCTTAATAGCAATTATTGTTTGTGTGTTCATGTACCAAATCAGAAATCTGCTAATAAAACCATCAATATGTTTAATAAAATCTGACTTGATAGCCAATCTGTATCATCTGTTCCCGTGGAGTTAGTAATTTTGATATTACGACTTGTCCAATAATTTGTCAACAAAATATTGGACTTCAAATTACGGAAGGCCGAGTACTCGAGTACAATTTTAGTACTCGGATACTCGTTTGCCTTTAAAATCTAGAGCATTTCCCTCACTTTAGTTCCTTTTGAAATATCCCTTCGTAATACTAATTAATACCTATTAACAACGGCTAATTGATGAAATGCCTCTGAAACGGTTGACAGAGACAAGCGGCTACGATACTCCTCCGTCAAAGAGACAACCACGACCAAGTGGAGTTGACTTTCTGCTTGGTACATCCCCAACAAAGCCGAATCACGAAACGAGTTGGAGTTATTTGCTCGATAAATATGACTTCAACTTCAATAAATCTCCACTTGAGTGGCAGATATCAAATATTTATATTTTCTGCAAACGTACAATGCTTAAACAGTCGGTTGAAATTCGCGATTAATAAGAAAAAGAACTTGTATTTCGTTTTGAGATTTAAAGTCATTGCCGTAGTAGATATATCTAAGTTTTCTTAAGCTTGCAAGAGAATGTCATTTACCAGGAATACAATAAAATTAATGTATTTTCATACTTTAATAAAGAGATATAATATGTTATTCGGAATCTTCACAGGGGTATGGTCTGATATAACCTGTCAGTAGTTTATGTCACCTGGGCCGGGATATAGGGCTTTGACAGGAATATGAGCCCATATACATTGTGCAGCCAGAATTACATATTATATTATACTAGATAACCCTGATTGCAACATCAATTAGCATCCTGATTTTCATTTTTGTTCATAGGGCTCGTATATTTTCACTCCAATATAAAATATATTTATATTCCTTTGATGCTTTTTCCAATTTCAAGATATAAAAGTATTAACAAAATATCAAACTCAAGGTAAATTCAAAATGGGAAGTTCAGAGTTGCAAGAATCGAATACTTGCATAGCTTGCATTTTCTTGGACATTTTCATACCTTCTAAGAACATGTTATTTTCCGGTTTTCGGTTTCATTGACGTTGAATTTGCTTTAACCTCACAATAAGTAAAACAAAAGCAATAGTTTTGTCATGTTTTGCGACTTTCTGAGAAGAAATTCGATATAAAGACACAAGTTTCGTATCTTTAATGCACAGAAACGAAACGTTGAACGTGACGTTTCTGCGTGAACATGGCGTGAACGAGTGCTATGATTTTTGGTATTTTAATGTTTAATTTTCAAATTTCACACAATGACCGTTCCTTTATGGCGCTGACCAGTAAACGTATTGCTTCCAATAAATATACATATCTAAATGGATATTGTGACCAACACCGTGCGCAACGTAATGGAAATGTCGATGACTTCTTCGATACAGAATTGATTGGGCGGTAACTAATGAAGGGTTTGTTCTAACGTATTAAAACGTGGAAAATAACCTTATTTAAACTTGGGAAAACATGATTTATTGGGCTTTGAATTATATTTTGGTAACTGTGAGCACTATTAGATCGTAGTGTCTTTTGATAAGTAGGGTTGTTTATGTTATTCATTCCGATCTGATGAGTCAAGCCCATTCCCACTGAATTTTACTGTTTGTTCTGGTATACCAGTGTCCCAGGTTAAGTTAAGGTTTGAGCGCCCACAAACATTATAATTGCACGGCTAAACCCATTACATTTTGTATTAGCCTATCCCAATAGATCGTCGTTGATTTCTGTCTGTCCCGAAATTTTTGTGTTTCGATATTTGTTGATACGTGACTATTTAATAGCACCAGCGAAAAAATTATCACAGACATAATGTGCACTAAATTGAACGGTTAGTATGATACTGAATTTATCACGGTCAACATCAGGTGATCATCTCTCATAGAATGGCAGTACCTTAACGGTTACTATTTATGTGTTACGTCTTAATATGAATTGTATTATTCTATAGTGACTAAACAGGTTGAACAAATCCTTCTCAAGAAATAGAAAAGAAGAGGCAACTAGTAATTTGGCGTTCCAGTTGATAAATGAAAACTCAGTAAGGTGAACAAATACATAATGCTGCGAATATCCTATTCAAGTTTTGACATTTACTGTATTTATTTTCACTTTAACAATTAATGTCTGTACTCCATTTGGGGTGACATGATGTTTGAATTCGATAAAAGAAACAATCGTTTTTAATGAAATTTTCCTAGTTTACCTGGTTTTCATAACATTTTCTGTCGTAATTTTACACCATAAGAAATCACAACATTTACATGAGGAAGTTACAGAAATTTTACTGAAACAATAACAAATATTTCATTCACAAAAACTCGTGCGTATCTGTGAAAAAAAATCACATTCGATTTTAGTGAATGAAATTAAAAGTAGATCCTTGTGCGATGCACTCACCCATACAAAATAGTAAACTTTCCCGGTTATTTGTTTTATCAAGACCAGTCCAGTAATACTGACAATATCAACCAATTCAGATCAAAGGAAATTAATTTAAAAAACCTGCATATATCTCGTACAGCATACATATCCTGCATACATGTATATTGAATATGGAATATATTTTCAAAACCCAAATTTATTACTTTTTATGGTTGGACTCATCAGAAGTTTGGATGAGTGAAACCATTATTACACAACGAAGCGCCATCATTGCGACAATAAATCATCTATAAAAAGAAGATGTGGTATGATTGTCAATTAGACAACACTTCACAAAAAAACAAATGACACAGAAAATAACAACTATAGGTCACCGTACGGCCTTCAGTATTGAGCAAAGCTCATACCGCATAGTCAACTATAAAATGCCCTGAAATGGTAAATGTAAAACAATTCAAACCAGAAAACTATCCCAAGTCAGAATTAATGTACAAAATCATGAATAAAAAACAAATATGTAACATAGCAACAAATGACAACAACTGAATTAAATCTCCTGACTTGGGATAGGCACATACAAAATGTTACGGGGTTAAACATGTTTGGCGGGCACCCAACCCTCCCCAAACGTCGACAGTTGTGCAACACAACAACACAATAACAAACTTTCAAAATAATAAACGAATAGCAAATATGATATACAGAAATAAAAACAACCACTGAATTACAGGCTCCTGACTTGGGACAGGCACATATAGAATGTGGCGGGGTTAAACATGTTAGTGGGCGCCCAAACCTCTCTAACCTGGGACAGTGGGGTAACAGTACAACATAAGAACAAACTATAAAAATCAGTTGAAAAGGCTTAAACCATCAGATGGATACAAATAGAATATATAGTTTATTTTACAAGACCCCTCCCGTAAAATGGTGCCCTGTTAGACTGCTCTTATAATTGAATTTATCCGTGGTTCTATTGAGTTAAAACTTCATCCAAAAGTATTCAAAATTTTCGACAAAAGTTAAGACGCTAGCATGGTGATGAAGGACAGACTGACCACTAAGACTCGAAAAGTGGTTACTCTTCTATATCTTTTTACCCTCAACGACATTTCTTTTTAAAGTTGTTATTTATTCATACAAAGACTATATCATATATTATTATACCTCACATATATTATAAACAATTCTATTGGTTAACACGTTATCACGTGACATGGAATAATTCAATTGATTTTCATTTAATTGCAAGGAGGGACGAATAACCCTAAAATTTACACCAGCTATTCACCGATGAATTACCTTTTGAGTTTTTTTATTTGTACACGAGTTATCTCCCATGAAAATGACGTCACAGACGTAAGTAAATAAAATGGCAACGTTCAACTTCAAGTTACAGGAAGCCCTCAAGTGACGAGGAAACAAGGCTTTGAAAATGCATGTAATGCCGAGGATATCTCTTATAAACGGTCCTTTTCAGGGCCATCAAAATTTCACAAAAGATTCTACCTTTGTTGTACATATGAGAAATTCTAAGACACAAATTTATTTTGAACGTTTACTTGTGTTTGTTACGATACGGTAGGTTACGTGTTTTTTCAATGTTTCAAAAGGCCCTTCCACTGTTAGTTCGGTATAATAAAACAATTGTGGCCCCTTAGGGCGATGAATATCAAAATTGTCAACCTAAAAAATATTTCACTTCGGGCTGTGCCCTCAGTGAAATAACCTTTTCGTGTTGACAATTTTGGATATTCACCTTCTACGGGCCATAATTGTATATTGACACCAGGAACATTTAAAACATTGCATATTGATAGACCTTTTTTCTATATGACTTTTTTCTTAAATAGGCAGCATAAACGTAAAATGATTGTAATATATATCTCTTGATAAATAATGATAATTAGACGATTTGCTTTGAAACGTTTATTTCAAATATAATTGTTGTTTAAAACTGTTTAATTTTAGATTCTAAAAATCAATCTTTGTGCAGTTCTTATCAAATAAGTGTACCAAATAAACAGATTTCTACAGAATACAAAGCTGTTTAGTTTACGAACAGAATGCGGAATCATGCGAAAGAAATGGAACTTCAGAAAGCAACAAACGAAGACTAATCACTTAAACTTATTACCAATGCAGCTAACAACAGGATGACAGTAATGAAAAGGTTTTGTAGAATACAATTGTTAGACATTTGCTTATAAAACTGGTTTCCTTTAAAGTTTTTATTAGATAATAAATTATCACTTGAATGTTTTATTGGTGTCTTCTGGCTATTTCTACATGTTGTATTTTACTTTTCTGCCTATTCCTTATTCCTACATGGGAGATTATGGGAAAACAATATACAATTATGGCCCGTAGAAGGTGAATATCCAAAATTGTCAACACGAAAAGGTTATTTCACTGAGGGCACAGCCCGAAGTGAAATAATTTTTTAGGGTTGACAATTTTGGATATTCATTGCTTCTAAGGGGCCACAATTGTTTTATTATACCAAACTAACAGTGGAAGGGCCTTTTGAAACATTGAAAAAAAAAAAAAAAAACACGTAACCTACCGTATCGTAACAAACACAAGTAAACGTTCAAAAATAAATTTGTGTCTTAGAATTTCTCATATGTACAACAAAGGTAGAATCTTTTTGTGAAATATTGATGGCCCTGAAAAGGACCGTTTATAAGAGATATCCTCGGCACTAGATGCATTTCCAAAGCCTTGTTTCTCGTCTTTGAAGTAATATAATTACCTGTAAGACTATTGCGTGCAATTACTTTTACAATGCAATCTCTAGGCAATAAATCAGCGCGGCAGATTAAAATAACCAAACTGTGATGAGAGAAAAAAAGCCAACTATTATAATCAGATTCTGATTTATAAAATACAATACACTCAAGCACCGCATGAAATAATGTAATAATTAAACGTTATTGATTCTTTATAAATGTATATTCGTTTCATTTTTTTATGTTGTACGCCACTTTTATGTCACAACTGGCTATTTTGTGGCGGTCAGTGTTTAATGATGGAGGAACCCGGACTGCCCATAGAGAACTACCGATCATCCTCAGAGAAACTGAAAACTCTTGTCAATTAAGACTGGAGTCCAACTCACCAGCTGCCTTGTGTAGAGCTCGCACTTACAATAACTGTGTTGACTGACTAGTGATACCGTAGTTGACTACTTAAACCAATCGCACATCGGCACACCAAAACATGCACAGAAGACTTAGTTAAGTATAAATGCATGCATTGTTTCAATGATTTTCTAAACATTATAATCACCAGAAATTTGATTTATATTACGTTAAACGACAAAGCGTTAAACACGTGTTCAATGCAATTAGAACTTTCGACAAAATGTCAAAATTCTGTCAAATTTAAAAGTGATATACAGATAGCTTTGTAAAATATGACATAATGAAAGTATTGATGTAAAGATAAGGAGATTAGGTATGATTGCCGATGAGAAAACTCTCCACTAGAGACCTAATGACTAAACTTTTAAAGGTGTCAAAAATTCGAATGAAAATGTTCAATCGAGGAAACTAATGGTCTGATTTATAAACACGCAATCAACGACAATATATTATGATATACAGCAACCACAGCAAGACCAGCCATTTCTGCAAATTCTAATATTTACATATACAAATCATGCTATTTTAAATATCAAGTCACTGTCATCCTTGATATTACCCTTCTTTTACCGTTGTTAAAATGTATCAAGCCTGATTATCTAGAGATATCTTCCAATTAATCATTTTAATAATCCTTTTTATATCATTTTATTTTTTTCTATATAAAGATTATCAAGATATCAAGTACAGTAAAAATGTTGCGAGCATTTATCAAGATATAGAAATGAGTTAGATATGAGTATTTGTTTTGCATTTTGGACGCAAGTGAGTGCCAAAAGATTGTTGTGACCTGAGTATATGATATATGGTTCCATTATCCATGTGAACTTCTAGTCAATGTATTAGAATAACTGCATGTGCTTTATGGGCTAACTGAATTATGTAATCAAGTAAACCGTTTACAGACATTCGTGTTAGATAAAATTGTTGTCGATATTTCTATAATGTGTATAGTATACAATCATGGTTTTATAATTTACACACTGTAAAAGTCCTTTTGAACCTTTTGGAATAGTTCAATATTTTCATATATTTAACATCAGTTGATTTGTCTGCATATCATCGGTTCTTAAGTTGGTATGTGCGTTAAACGAAAACATATTTTCATAAATACTTTCATAGATTGCTTTAACGTATAATGAAAAACCGGATAAGGTCATCGATCTTGTTTTCAAGGTACATGAACTAAGTTGAGTTGAGATATAATGACATAAATTGTATTTCTTATACAGACAAAAGGCATCTTTATGTGAATAGGAGGAAAATTAAAGAATAGAATTTTGAAATACAATAAAAGAAAAAGCGCTTATAAAGTGCTTTCAGAATTTCTAAAGAAAATTCGGGTCACCGAACAATTTTCCTGCAAATACATAAAATAGAATAATTTCCAGTTAATTTCTATATAAAATGTACAATCTCCGAGTTACTTCCTCTCAATACATTAGGATATAAAATAGAAATCTATCAAAAATACTCTACATAGCAATACTAGTAATTATAAAAATGACTGAATTTTGTTATTTTAAATTTAAAATGTGTTTGATAAATTGCATTCCTGCATCGAATTGTGCTTACTCGATTTAAAATATAGACTGATTGTGATTTGCAAAAAAAAAAAAAATGTGTGATGTTCACTAAAATGAATGTATATATGGATGGATGAATCGATGGATAGATGCATTGTTTGTATTGTGTTGTATGTAGGTAGGTACGTTATATACTAACTAGATTTGTTTACATTATGTCAAATAATTTATGGAAAAAGGGATATGTGCTGCCTATTTTGTAATTGAAATGTAGAACTTATTCATTTTATTGCCTTAAAAATTTTTGAGCACAATCTTATTCATTTTATGAGACAAAATAATGTTAATTGGTGGAAGCTGCACTAAAGATTGCAAATACAAATATCTTTTAATGTTATCCAGTCATTAGGTAAAATCGAGGTTGACTTAGGACAGTATTACAGTTGATTTGTTTATGATCCTTATACTTTAGTTATGAATTCTTATCTTTGTCTTCCGATGCGTTTGTCCAGCGATAGTTTTGGTGTTGATTGTTCAAAGAGGTAATTGCGCTGTAGGTGTCAGACCATCAGTTCACCTACTTTGACTTAGAAAAATATGCAAAAGTACACAACTGTGACAAAAAAGTGCTCATTTTAAAACTTTCAAATGAACTAACATGATTTTTACTTTTACCGATTTTATTTTGATTATTTTGAGCCCAAATTTACTTGTGCATGAACTTGAAACACAGTGTAAAGGTTCTTGTGCTAAAAAGTATTCTACTCAAGATTTTAAGTAACTCGACATGATATTTTTAGTAATGGGGAACTTCGCGAACATCATGTGTCACTACAAGACTTTAAACAATGGGTGAAAATTGGCAAGTAGGAAGTATAATGTTTATTATGTATAATTCTGGATTCTTTTTAACGAAGTTAAAATTGAGATAACATATAAAGAGAGATGCGAAAATTGAATATATAGGGATTTCGAAATGGTGATCTGACACCCTTAGTTACAGCCTGTGAGTGTGCTATTCTGAATTACTTTCTCTGCAATCACCGTGGGGCTTTACAAATATCATATAATACGTTACGATCGTGATCGTAAATATTCACCTGCTATGGACACCATTATCTCAGATCTAATAATTTTAGATACCAGTTTGAAAAATCGTCTGATACATATTTTGATTTGTGTCATACGTCTTATTGTGTCAATTTGACTGATTCTGACTTGCAAACACTTAAAATTTTGTAATTTTGTAGGTCCTTTTTGTTTGTACGTGTAGTTCAAATAATTATACAATTGCTTTTCAATATCATTATTGTGATGAAAATTGTTTGGACTGGTATTGTGAAAATAATTGTAGAAAGTTCGAGATCGCATGTTCGTTACATAAGTGCGTTACTGTTTGTGAAGTCCTGTGGTGTCTGTCGTTGATGGAAGATGTTCGTTGTTGTTCTGCGGTTTGCATGTTGTGTCGACTATTATATTATTGTGTGTGCGTTTCCTTGTAATGAGGGTTCTTGGGTGTGTTTGTGCGGTATTTCTGTCACATAGTCTGTCATTTTAGCGATATTTTTAACATTGTCATATAAGCGCGAGGTTTGGCTAGCAATAAAACAAGGTTCAACCAACCAATATTTTGTAAAGTCCTGTACCAAGTCAGGAATATGGCAGTTGTAATCAGTTGTATATGTTGGCGTTTGTTTTGTTGCACTTCTGTTCCTGTTGTTCCTTTGTTTTCCTCTTATAGTTGATGTGTTTCCCTCGGTTTTAGTTTGTAACCGGGATTTGTTTCTCTCAATCGATTGATGATTTTGAACACCGGTATAGGTGGCACTGTAGTATTTCCTGGCCTTTCGGGATAGCTTTTTAGAATTTTCACCACTTTCTAGCACTGCCCAAAATTCTACATACACAGTAAACTGAAGTACTTTCATTATAATATTCAGAAATGAATTTGAATATGTATCATGACCGTGTACTTTTCTTGCTATTTTATAAACCTAAGGCCACTATTGCTTTTAGATCTTTTATCATGCAGTGAATACAAAATTTTAAAAATTCTAAAAATTCGTTTTCACCTGTATGTAAAATTATTTCATTTTTTCTACACCTGATTCATCCCTCAATTTGGGAAAGTATGTTCAGAAGATACTGTATTTTTGTCCAATCACACTGTTCAGATTAAATTATTTAAAGTGTTGTTACAGTTTTGTTTACATAATAAGAAAGCCTTTTCTTGTCGATCCAACCAAACTTGCTCCTTTTGAAGTTCATGTAAATATCTAACCTTAATTTGTATATATTCTAACTGGATTTTTCAGACATTAATATCGATAAACTATACTTGCCTGTACATAATCAACAACACAGTTGGTGGACTGTTTGTGTCAGAAAAAGTAAAATCACAAAATTTCTGAACTCCGAGGAATTTAATCATATCATGGAGTTAATTCCTCGGCAATACTATCAATTGATATTATTGTTAAATTCAAGAAGTATAAACGCTTAAGCATTCACTAAATGTAACATTCTAAACACCATGAGTAACATATCGCGTATTATAACTTATTATTCCATCTTTTTACTTTGCGTTGACCATTATTTGTGTGAAACTTTGTTAAGAAGATGTATAACTTTTGAATATATGTTCGTTGTGGTTGCTTATTATCGAGTTTTAAACCCATTCAATATTTTTGTAACAAAATCTACAATACATGTAAATCACGCATATCGCCTTATTCTAGTTTTTATTGGAGAAGGAAGTAAGAGTACCTTGGAGGAACAATCGACCTTCCGTAGGAATACTGCCAATCCAAGTCAATTAAGATTGAGTCACCTGCCACATGCGGAATTTGAACTCACAACCTCAGTGAGAACATGTTAGTGATACAGCTGTTTGGCTACTGACAATACTCATTCACAGAGGTCCGCCTCAACAATTAGACGATTTTAAAAATTCAAAAGGAAACCAAAGCTTTACAGATAATCTGTCACTACCGAAGTACTTTCTCTGTCCTAATGTAGGTCATCTGTTAATATTAGATTGTACTTGGATGGTTATTCAGATCATATCTTCTAGAATATTGTCATATGCTTTTGAAGATTCAAGACATACCGTTAATGAAGCCCACCCTTAGACTATGAAGAGTAATATCCATTCTTGCAAACTTGTAAAATTAACATCAACATTCGAAATAATTAAATTTAGTCATGCGAACATTGAGTTCGAATCTTCTTGCGCCAGTGTTGATTTTTGATGATGCTTTCAAACGTTTAATTAATACGTAGATCTATCAAAATATGATCTAAAGTATTTAGACTTCAGCTTAGGCCGCCTCCGGGTGCGTGATTTGATCATTGCGTTGAAGATCCATTGGTGGCTTTGGGCTGTTTTTTTTACTCTTTGGTCGGGTTGTTATCTGTTAGGTACATTCCTCGTTGCCATTCTCAATTCTATTTCAGAAACATCGTGTTGAGAGTTTGAAATTAGTGCTGAAATATTATTTCGTTTAACTTATATAAAACAAAATTTTTAAATCAAAGGTTGCTAAACAAGTGTCACTGGTTGAATGCGAAGCACTTACCCTTCTAGAGATAATTCCCTGTTATTTGCTGGTGTACATGTCCTGCTATCTTAAATTTGTTTTCTGTGTGAATTTGTAAATTCTTGCTTGTCTTTTATCTTGTTTTCCTTCGTTTGACCATGATGTATGTCTATCTTCGCCTTATTCGATTTTTATTAACCTATTATGATTTTAATCGCTCTCTTGAAAAGTTTTGAGTTGAATCTGGAAATGTAAAAATCATTATAAGGGTTATTTCCTCTAAATAACTGAACTTTGCTAAAAACAATTGGGATATCGTATTGACTTTTCAACTTTGCACATGCTTTGTACGATTCGGTTGCAGATATTGTCGATTTTGCATATAAGGATTGGAACGTCAACTATTTTAGATTTTGATGTTGCTGTATATAATAACCAACTATTAAATAGTGAAAGTAAAAGGTTACTTTCTGTTTGGAATGATCTACAAAGACGGTGAAGACAAAGAAGAAGACTAAAATTCAGATAATTCAAGAGAACCATACGCCATCTCTAATGTTGGTTTTTTTGAAAATCAAAACATATTAAAGTTAAGTGTTGCTACAAATACATACGGAAGGAATTTTATATATATTTATTATTACATTTCAAAATATGCAATTATGAGTTATTGATTCAAAAGTGGATGCACTTAAATGATAAAAATAAAAAATAGGAAATATCAAGATCACACGGACAAACCATGCAACACGGAAATATTAACATTCGTGAAAGAGCCTTTTCGTTTCAAAATGAGTTTCAGTTTGTTTTCATTTATAATTGTTCTGACTCAAGGTAAGCTGAATTTGGAATGCATATTTTAATGAAGTAATGGAAACACTGAGAACATATCAATACCAATATTTATTAATTCTTAAATATGGAAAACATCTTTCATGTACGAAAGCCGAGAAGGATCATTCAAAATTCAAAATTCAAAATTCAAAATTCAAAATTCAAAATTCAAAACTCTTCATTAATCTATAATGTTTCCACGCGCTTGCGAAAGCCAACAAAGATACTTTAATATAAAGTTTGTTTAGAGCACGAACCCATTAAAACAAGGCAAAGGGTCCGTAAAACCTTCATAGGGATGCATCCAGCTTTACCTGTGGCATCGTTATTTCAGATTCATTATTATAGATTTAAATAACCTAAGTCGACGAGCGCTGAGTTATTCATCTATGTAGCGAATCAGAAGTAAAGTTTAGATAAATCCTAGTTATTATCATTTTGATTGAGAAGCTCTTGTTTGAAGTCTGTCACATAATGAATTATAGGTACGTCTCTTATTTTGTTTTCTTTTGACGGGTGTATAGAAATATGGTCATCCTTGGTCTTCCTCCGATCGGCAGTAAAACGCTTTTAAAACAAGTCCTTTTGCTGTGCGGGACGCATAAATTCGCAGTCACCTTTTCTATGTGAATCATCAAATATGGAGATTAAGAAAAAAAAAATCTGGAATTTGTTATTGATAGATTTGTATTTTAAATCTAGGAACTCCAATTAAAGATGTAGTGAAGTTTCGATGTTATGTTCTTTAACTCGTTCGTTGTTTATCATCTTAATAACGTGTTACAGTATTTCTTTACTTGTCTTTATGCATATAACTTTTACTGTTTAGTCTGTTTTGGTGATAGCCGTTTGACGTGGCTATGTACATCCCGTCATTGTGTTATTGTGTTATGGTAAATTTTGTATTTTGGTCTTTCATTTTTCTAATGTGCTTTGTCTATATGCCCTTTCCATGTTTCTTTGTTACATATTACGTGGCTCTGTACTTATATATCCTGTCATTGTATTATTGTGCTATGGTAAATTTGTGTATCCTTGTCTTTCATTTTTACTAATGTGCTTTGTCTATATGCTTTTTTGTGTTTCCTTGTTACATATTTGTTTTTTTTATAGTGATAACGATTATTACACAATGTTGACTGCTGTAACCCTTAGTTTTGACATCTTTACCAATAATGTCTGTTAATTTTGTTCACACATCGTTGTCAATATAATGAAATATTAAGTGACTGTCATATAAGCGAGAGGTTTACCCAGCTATAAAACCAGGGTTAATCCACCATTTTCTACATAAGAAAATGCATGTACTAAGTCAGGAGTATGACAGTTGTTATCCATTCGTTTGATGTGTTTAAGCCTTTGATTTCTCCATTTTTACAGACTTTCCATTTTGAATTTTCCTCGCTTTTTCTTGTTATTTTACTTTTTCGTAACAATATGTGACAGAAATGTATCAAAGGCACTCAATTTACAAAAATATATTCATGTGTTCTATACATCAGCATGGTTGATAGGTTATTATAGGATTGCAATGCAAGTAAATTCATATTGATATTCTAACAGATAAATATTGTTGCTACCTGTCATCGAATTAAAAAGAAACAGATATTAAAATGGTATACAACGAAAGCTAATTTTTAGTTCAGTCTAGATGGCCAAGTAGTCTGGAGCATTGGACATTGTGCGATGAGGAAAAACAAACATTTTATAAAATAACATGTAATATGGGTTGTGACATTACACGGGAAGTAAAGGAAAATATTTACTTCAAAATTCAAATCACGATTGAATGCAAAGTATGCATTTTCTATTGTGTGATCATGACGTTCCGTACTTCTATATATAGTAAATTGTCCTTTATATAATGAACAGAGGAAATTATTATTTGATAAAGTAAACACTTTTGTCCTAATTTTAAAGAACTACCTAAGGATAAAAATATTTCTGGCTGTTCACAAATGAGCATTTACCAACTCTCATGTGCCTAGGAAGTTACATTATTAAAGGTTTAGAAATAAGATCCAGATGTAAACAAAACATATAAAATATTTTTATTATTACAAGATTTAATATAATAGTTATGTAAGACACATGTTGTGTTAGGCTCTGATCCTGTCCATAACGTTTTGTATGGTATTAGGTTTCTGTTTAGTTTTTTTTTTTTCCAATCATATTGTGCATAATATTGTTGTAAAATGATGCCCTTTATGGGTTCTTGATTAGAGTAATAAAATTCTTATCTCTTATCTTATAGTGTAATACGATTTGTCTCTCTTATATACTCAACGACAACTATGACGTTACATACCTACCGTTACATAGTTACGTTAATCATGTATAGTTTCACCTGAAGATTGTTATGTAAAACATGAAAATAATTGTGATATAAAACTATTCATACTGGAAATGTTGGATTTATTAGTAATCAATATATATTTCTGTACACAAGAACATTGATATATAAGGCATGAAGATGGAATTATTACAGATCAGCTGAATTATCTATTGTAAAGGATCCTACAAATTAATGTAAGATGCAGTCACAGAAAATAATTATATTATAAGTATGTCTGAACCAGTAACGACTCTACAACAGATTTTAGCCATCGGGTCACCAGCAGTGATGATGATACAAGGCTGAAAATACATTCTGTATATATAATTCGTCTAAACAACAGCCCAACAATGTTAGACAACCTAGGCTCAACAATAATAAAGCTTTATATATATATATATACAAAAGAGCATATTTCATAATACATTTCTACTATAATCTTGCAAAGATCATAGAAGTAGAGTGATTCAAAATTACACAATCAAAAAAAAAAAAAAAAAAAAATAATTCCGAGTGATTTGTAATTAAAACAGAACAAAATACATAAATAAACAATTCGAGGAAGGAGGCATCATTTTGAATAATCTACATGTTGTTATATATCTTAAATGTTTATCAATTCTTAAATGATTATGTAAATCACAGATATTACCACACAAGTTAGTGTTGATCTTCGAGGGCCAATGTATGCCAAGATAGTTGAAAAGATTTGGGTCAACTGCTCATCAAATACCATACCAGCAGGGCAAACTGCAGAATTCCTTGTAAACGGGGAAACAATAAACAGCTTAAGACGACACAACAACAGTTGTTACTCAGCAACTCAAGCAAAGAGTGCACATGGGATATTTGCCAGTGTGCCGATTATGGAAAGACATATAGAATACGAATAAATATAAATCAACAATGGGCAGATGTAAATGTAGAGATTGTATGTTCCATGAAATTTAAAATTGGTCGGACAGTTTTGTAAATAACAGCATATCCGTTCAAGTTGTAGGTAATGATGAATTTTATTAAGGTTTTAGCTCCTCTTGGCAAAATTGACCTTAAACAGTTCGTCTGTTTTGTGTCAGCGGTTTTGTAAGTTTTAAGATTTCAGCACATATGTTACATATTTTCTACCAACTTTAATTTAGAGCATACCCGATAAAGATCTCATTTGCACGAATCTCTCGTATCTGCAGCAATCGATTTAAATATATATTTTGCATTAAATCATATTTATATGGATAACCATGAATTTACAGAATATTTCACAATTCAGGTCAACAATCATGCACACCAAGTTCAATTCGGTACATTTTTCTGTCGGTAATTTTAATTTAATGAATATCTAACAGTCATTAATTAAAGACAAATAACACACGGATATCTCAATAAACCTATTTGTAAAAATTGATGACATATACAGCTTTTACATGTGTTCATGAAACAATGGCATAAACAAAACATAAAGTCTTCCTTTTGATTTGCAGATATAACCAACCCAAAGATCTCCCCAGTTGGTTCACCTTTGGTATCTGGAACAAACATTAACCTAAGTTGCAGTATTATTACTACTCTTGATATTCAAATGCATTGGAATTGTCTGAATTTTACATCTATTCAAGTAGAGCAGGTTAATGCTACGTTTACTGCAACATTATTCCTGCATCTAAGATCAAGTTACAATGGAAGGATATGCACTTGCATAGCCCGATTCAAACAAATCACTTCATCAGCAGCATTATCTTTGAATATTTCAAGTAAGATTTGTCCTAAAAAATAACAAAACAGACATTAGTGATGCAATTATTTTTATTGACCAATATTTAATAAATCCAAGGGTTGGAGTGGATTCCCGTGTAAGGTGAAGTTTACACTCTTTACATGAATCCTTGTCAAAAAGCAGCGGATTACTTGTTTGTCATTGAAGTAGTTGGCACAGCTAACATATATGCTCTCTAGCGGCAAATTCAAAGATGGTCACCAATATTAATGCTGAAAAATCTAGGAACAAATATTGTTTATTTACTTTTTTCTAGTTATTTTTAAAATTTTATAAAGAAAACCCTTTTAGTGAAACCACTTAAAAACTGAACAACGGTTCTCTTACCCTGGGTAACCCGCCATTTCTTTTGTCACTTGCCTTATTATATTACTGGAACAAAAATAATTTCAAGTTAGCTGACAATAATAAATACTTGCCCTGGAGCCGTCACATACTGGGACCTTTCAGTATGACCTACACTGCATTTGGAATTGATGCAACTTCCAACGATCAAAACTTTACAAGCTTTTCGTTTCTGGTCGCGTTACATTGATTTTGTTGACAATCTTATCATCACATGCATTTAGTAAAATCTTCCTTCCGGGCTATAAAACTGATGTTTTACATATTATTTCGAATGCACAGTTGTCCATATCTTCTCAATTGTTTACTCATCTTTCAAAAGAAAACTATCGCTTTGACGAAGAACTCTTTCTTGGCTTCATATATATTTTAAGAGATTTTGTAAGTTAAAAAGTCCCGTGAGCACATATTTCAATTTTATCTGTAATGGTAGTAAAATTTCGGAGTATGACACTTATTAATGTGTGTTTTACTTAATACAGATTTATTACTAATAACCACAGCATCAAATATATTGTAAAATTTTTAAAGATATCACATTTATGGAATATAGGTATATTAGGTTTAAGAATAGAAAAATGACTCATAACAAACAGTCAGAAGCTCAAACTAACGTTTTGCGTAATTCTACAAATTCTTTGATTTCTTACACAACTCATCAATGCTGACACATGCTTTAATATAAAAGGTATTACCATAGCTACATGGAAATTGTTACGGTAAACACATAAGTTTTCTCGTTTCTTTTAGGTCCACCGCTTATGACAGTAAGCAATCCAGCAGAGTGTAATATTACATCGAATATTATGCTATTTTGCACTTTATCCGGTGAACTCCAAACATATGGTTTTTACTTATGGACCCATAAAATTAACGACATTTCATCAGACATCTTAAAGGAAATGTCAACAAAAACTCGTCGACTCTTTTGTATCTCGTCATGCTCATTTGACGATTCCGGTGAATATATCTATCGTGCATGGTATCAAATTGGAAAAGAAGAATATGCATCGAACAAGACAACAAAAAATACAGTCAATCGTAAATGATTTTTTCTTCCTTCATTTCAATGAAGTTACAAAGATCAACATCCGCAAAGTATCTGTACAGGTGCTACCTTTCTAGCTTCATTTAATTGATACATTTCTATCGTTTTATTTACAAATTAAGTTTTACTTAATCAAAGTTGCACCAGGCAAAATTAACTGAAGACATTATTGAGTTTTCGGGGAACTGTAAAGTTCCGATGGAACTTTAAAATTCCCATGGGAAAAGTACTTTTCTGATGGGAACTTTAACTTTCCCATGGAATTTTAAATTTCCCATGGAAATGTACTTTAATCAGCTGTGGTGACAACAGTGACAACGGTGACATGTTGGGACATATGGGGAAATTTAATTTTTGATTATCTATCACTTGGGCAAAAATATTTTTGATATCTTGTAAACCGACAAAGTCAGATTTGCCAATTCTGGAATTGCAAATTTGTCCCACAGTGTTAATTGTTCATGAGCTACTGATCTGCATCTGAAATAAATTTAGGTCAATAACCGATTGTCTTGGCTTTTGATTTCAACTGTAGAACCGTGTATATTTACAGTGTTTATTGTTTGCATCTATTTTAGAAAAGTTTATACTTCTGGGCGATCCCAAGACGTCATTCGATTTTATATAATTATATGTGACGAAAAGTTGGGTATGCAACTTGACTAAAGTGTGTATCCGTGTGTTTGTGCTGTGTTGTTGGGTGTAAAGTTTCAGGTCGTGCCTTTCACTCGTACACGGACGACAAATGCCAAGTATACTCTTTAACAGGGTTACCCTAGAAATCTACTGGTAGCGTGATTAAGGGAATCCTGGTCACATAAATAAATAAATGGATCCTGGTGTAGTCTGAACGAAGTCTTGTAAGTGAACATAAACACGAAGTCGAATAAAAGTTCAATACTGTATTATCAAAATCACACGACTATAACAAAGTTACAAGTATAACAAAATGTACATCTAACTTCAGGCTCAACAATACGGTTCTCCTCTCTACTATAAACGTAACTGTCCTCTCCTCACTATAAATTCTCTCTCCCCTATCTCAAGCTCTTTCTCTCTTTTATATCACTCCTACAAGCCCGGATACAAATATAGAATACTAGGGCAACCGGGCTCCGTGTATTCCGTGCTCCGGTAATCCGGGTGCTCCGGTTATCCGGGCTCCTAGTGTTCCGTGCTCCTTACATAAATTTACTAGGGCACCATATATGCAAATCATTAGGGCTCACTAGTCAAACAAAGAAATCTAAATATAACTCTTAATTAATATCTCTGATGATCTCTAACTGTATTAAATGGCTATTTGTGTAAATACAAATGTATGTAAACCTGATACAATTACGTAACACACTTGACCTAACATATAAAATGTTACATATATATTTATATTCAATTTCAAATATTTTATTAGATAAAGCAGAGACATATATGTCTCCGGATAAAGCACATATGATAAATATAATATTGCGTAATCCAAGTGTACAACATACATGACATATACAACATGACAAATAAAGTATATATATCTTTTCTGAATGTATAAATTGAACTACATAAGTTAATGACATAAGTGTCATCTTTCGTTCAATCATAGACCGTGACTCCTAAATAACATAAATGAAAATCGTCAAAACTTGACTCGAATTTTGTTGATATAACAACATAAAGTTATCAAAATTTGATAAAGGATACACAAAATCTGTCTGTTGTATATATATACATACCTATTTTAATAACTAGATTCTTCCTTTGGAAAACCTGGTTATAATAAGAGATTGGTTGTTGTTTGCTTAACTTCCAGTGGCAATTGGTCTTACATTTTCATATTCATATTTCATGCATATTTATGACGAGAGAAAATAATTTATACAAAAGGTAGGTCCTGAAATTGCGGGATGAAGGGCGAATTTTGGAATGCCGCTGGAAGTAAGGATATATCGGGTAGGACTGACAGAAATTTGGCCTTGCAACAAGATCCTTCAAAAGTTGTTGCAAGGTTCTTAGCGCAGAGATTGTGGTATTCTCTACACGAATCATCGGATTAAACGTTCCCAATATGACCCAACGTGACTGCGAATTTATGCGTCCCGCACAGCAAAAGGACTTGTTTTAAAAGCGTTTTACTGCCAATCGGAGGAAGACCAAGGGATGACCATATTTCTATACACCCGTCAAAAAGAAAACAAAATAAGAGACGTACCTATAATTCATTATGTGACAGACTTCAAACAAGAGCTTCTCAATCAAAATGATAATAACTGGGATTTATCTAAACTTTACTTCTGATTCGCTACATAGATGAATAACTCAGCGCTCGTCGACTTAGGTTATTTAAATCTATAATAATGAATCTGAAATAACGATGCCACAGGTAAAGCTGGATGCATCCCTATGAAGGTTTTACGGACCCTTTGCCTTGTTTTAATGGGTTCGTGCTCTAAACAAACTTTATATTAAAGTATCTTTGTTGGCTTTCGCAAGCGCGTGGAAACATTATAGATTAATGAAGAGTTTTTGAATTTTGAATTTTGAATTTTTGAATTTTGAATTTTGAATTTTGAATGATCCTTCTCGGCTTTCGTACATGAAAGATGTTTTCCATATTTAAGAATTAATAAATATTGGTATTGATATGTTCTCAGTGTTTCCATTACTTCATTAAAATATGCAATCCAAATTCAGCTTACCTTGAGTCAGAACAATTATAAATGAAAACAAACTGAAACTCATTTTGAAACGAAAAGGCTCTTTCACGAATGTTAATATTTCCGTGTTGCATGGTTTGTCCGTGTGATCTTGATATTTCCTATTTTTTATTTTTATCATTTAAGTGCATCCACTTTTGAATCAATAACTCATAATTGCATATTTTTGAAATGTAATAATAAATATATATTAATTTCCTTCCGTATCTATTTGTAGCAACACTTAACTTTAATATGTTTTGATTTTCAAAAAACCAACATTAGAGATGGCGTATGGTTCTCTTGAATTATCTGAATTTTAGTCTTCTTCTTTGTCTTCACCTTCTTTGTAGATCATTCCAAACAGAAAGTAACTTTTTACTTTCACTATTTAATAGTTGGTTATTATATACAGCAACATCAAAATCTAAAATAGTTGACGTTCCAATCCTTATATGCAAAATCGACAATATCTGCAACTGAATCGTACAAAGCATGTGCAAAGTTGAAAAGTCAATACGATATCCCAATTGTTTTAGCAAAGTTCAGTTATTTAGAGGAAATAACCCTTATAATGATTTTTACATTTCCAGAGTTAACTCAAAATTTTAGAAGAGAGCGATTAGGAAAATCATAATCGGTCAATAAAAATCGTTTAAGGCGAAGATAGACATACATCATGGTCAAACGAACGAAAACAATTAGACAAGCTTGATTTTACAAATTGCACAGAAAACAAATTTAAGATAGCAAAACATGTACACCAAAAATAAAAGGGAATTACCTCACATGTTCAGAAGGGTAAGTGCTTCGCTTTCCACCAGTGACACTTGTTTAGTAACCTTTGACTATAAGATTTTGTTTTTATAAGTTAAACGAAATAATATTTCAGCACTAATTTCAAACTCTCAACACGATGTTTCTGAAATAGAATTGAGAATGGCAACGAGGAATGTACCTAACAGACAACAACCCGACCAAAGAGTAAAAAAACAGCCCAAAGCCACCAATGGATCTTCAACGCAATGATCAAATCACGCACCCGGAGGCGGCCTAAGCTGAAGTCTAAATACTTTAGATCATATTTTGATAGATCTACGTATTAATTAAACGATTATAAGCATCATCAAAAATCAACACTGGCGCAAGAAGATTCGAACTCAATGTTCGCATGACTAAATTTAATTATTTCGAATGTTGAAGTTAATTTTAAAAGATTGCAAGAATGGATATTACTCTTCATAGTCTAAGGGTAGGCTTCATTAACGGTATGTCTTGAATCTTCAAAAGCATATGACAAGATTCTAGAAGATATGATCTGAATAACCATCCAAGTACAATCTAATATTAACAGATGACTTACATTAGGACAGAGAAAGTACTTCGGTAGTGACAGATTGTCTGTAAAGCTTTGGTTTCCTTTTGAATTTTTAAAATCGTCTAATTGTTGAGGCGGACCTCTGTGAATGAGTATTGTCAGTAGCCAAACAGCTGTATCACCAACATGTTCTCACTGAGGTTGTAAGTTCAAATTCCGCATGTGGCAGGTGAATTCGACTCAATCTTAATTGACTTGGATTGGCAGTATTCCTACGGAAGGTCGATTGTTCCTCCAAGGTACTCTTACTTCCTTCACCAATAAAAACTAGAATAAGGCGATATGCGTGATTTACATGTATTGTAGATTTTGTTACAAAAATATGAATGGGTTTAAAACTCGATAATGTGCAACCATAACGAACATATATTCAAAAAGTTATACATCTTCTTAACAAAGTTTCACACAAATAATAGTCAACGCAAAGTAAAAAGATGGAATAATAAGTTATAATACGTGATATGTTACTCATGGTGTTTAGAATGTTACATTTAGTGAATGCTTAAGCGTTTATACTTCTTGAATTTACAATTTTGTGATTTTACTTTTTCTGACACAAATAGTCCACCAACTGTGTTGTTGATTATGTACAGGCAAGTATAGTTTATCGATATTAATGTCTGAAAATCCAGTTAGAATATATACAAATTAAGGTTAGATATTTACATGAACTTCAAAAGAAGCAAGTTTGGTTGGATTGACAAGAAAAGGCTTTCTTATTATGTAAACAAAACTGTAACAACACTTTAAATAATTTAATCTGAACAGTGTGATTGGACAAAAATACAGTATCTTCTGAACATACTTTCCCAAACTGAGGATGAATCAGGTGTAGAAAAATATGAAATAATTTTACATACAGGTGAAAACGAATTTTGAGAATTTTTAAATTTTGTATTCACTGAATGATAAAAGATCTAAAAGCAATAGTGGCCTTAGGTTTATAAAATAGCAAGAAAAGTACACGGTCATGATACAAATTCAAATTCATTTCTAAATATTATAATGAAAGTACTTCAGTTTACTGTGTATGTAGAATTTTGGGCAGTGTTAGAAAGTGGTGAAAATTCTAAAAAGCTATCCCGAAAGGCCAGGAAATACTACAGTGCCACCTATACCGGTGTTCAAAAATCATCAATCGATTGAAAGAAAACAAATCCCGGTTACAAACTAAAACCGAGGGAAACACATCAACTATAAGAGGAAAACAAAGGAACAACAGGAACAGAAGTGCAACAAAACAAACGCCAACAACTGATTACAACTGCCATATTCCTGACTTAGTACAGGACTTTACAAAATATTGGTGGGTTGAACCTTGTTTTATTGCTAGCCAAACCTCGCGCTTATATGACAATGTTAAAAATATCGCTACAATGACAGACTACGTGACAGAAATACCGCACAAACACACCCAAGAACCCTCATTACAAGGAAACACAGACACAATAATATAATAGTCGACACAACATGCAAACCGCAGAACAACTACGAACATCTTCCATCAACGACAGACACCACAGGACTTCACAAACAGTAACGCACTTATGTAACGAACATGCGATCTCGAACTTTCTACAATTATTTTCACAATACCAGTCCAAACAATTTTCATCACAATAATGATATTGAAAAGCAATTGTATAATTATTTGAACTACACGTACAAACAAAAAGGACCTACAAAATTACAAAATTTTAAGTGTTTGCAAGTCAGAATCAGTCAAATTGACACAATAAGACGTATGACACAAATCAAAATATGTATCAGACGATTTTTTCAAACTGGTATCTAAAATTATTAGATCTGAGATAATGGTGTCCATAGCAGGTGAATATGTACGATCACGATCGTAACGTATTACATGATATATGTAAAGTCCCACGGTGATTGCAGAGAAAGTAATTCAGAATAGCACACTCACAGGCTGTAACTAAGGGTGTCAGATCACCATTTCGAAATCCCTGTATATTCAATTTTGCATCTCTTTTATATGTTATCTCAATTTTAACTTCGTTAAAAAGAATCCAGTTTATTGCCTTAAAAATCTTTTGAGCACAATCTTATTCATTTTATGAGACAAAATAATGTCAATTGGTGGAAGTTGCACTAAAGATTGAAAATACAAATATCTTTTAATGTTATCCAGTCATTAGGTAAAATCGAGGTTGACTTAGGACAGTATTACAGTTGATTTGTTTATGATCCTTATACTTTAGTTATGAATTCTTATCTTTGTCTTCCGATGCGTTTGTCCAGCGATAGTTGTGGTGTTGATTGTTCAAATAATAAAATAAAATCGGTAAAAGTAAAAACCATGTTAGTTCATTTGAAAGTTTTAAAATGAGCACTTTTTTTGTCACAGTTGTGTACTTTTGCATATCTTCTAAGTCAAAGTAGGTGAACTGGTGGTCTGACACCTACAGCGCAATTACCTCTTTGAACAATCAACACCAAAACTATCGCTGGACAAACGCATCGGAAGACAAAGATAAGAATTCATAACTAAAGTATAAGGATCATAAACAAATCAACTGTAATACTGTCCTAAGTCAACCTCGATTTTTACCTAATGACTGGATAACATTAAAAGATATTTGTATTTTCAATCTTTAGTGCAACTTCCACCAATTGACATTATTTTGTCTCATAAAATGAATAAGATTGTGCTCAAAAGATTTTTTAAGTTCTACATTTCAATTACAAAATAGGCAGCACATATCCCTTTTTCCATAAATTATTTGGCATAATGTAAACAAATCTAGTTGGTATATAACGTACCTCCTACATACAACACAATACAAACAAGGCATCTATCCATCCATTCATCCATCCATACATACATTCATTTTGAGTGTACATCACACATTTTTTTTTTTTTTTTTTTTTTCATTTTTTGCAAACCACAATCAGTCTATATTTTAAATCGAGTAAGCACAAATCGATGCAGGAATGCAATTTATCAAACACATTTTAAATTTACAATAACAAAATTCAGTCATTTTTATAATTTCTAGTATTGCTATGTAGAGTATTTTGATAGATTTCTAGTTGTATATCCTACTGTATTGAGAGGAAGTAACTCGGAGATTGTACATTTTATATAGAAACTAACTGGAAATTTTTCTATTTTATGTATTTGCAGGAAAATTGTTCGGTGACCCGAATTTTCTTTAGAAATTCTGAAAGCACTTTATAAGAGCTTTTCTTTTATTGTATTTCAAAATTCTATTCTTTAATTTTCCTCCTATTCACATAAAGATGCCTTTTGTCTGTATAAGTAATACAATTTATGTCATTATATCTCAACTCAACTTAGTTCATGTACCTTGAAAACAAGATCGATGACCTTATCCGGTTTTTCATTATACGTTAGAGCAAAGTATGAGAGTATTTATGAAAAAATGTTTTCGTTTAACGCACATACCAACTTAAGAACCGATGATATGCAGACAAATCAACTGATGTTAAATATATGAAAATATTGAACTATTCCAAAAGGTTCAAAAGGACTCTTACAGTGTGTAAATTATAAAAACCATGATTGCATACTATACACATTATAGAAATATCGACAACAATTTTATCTAACACGAATGTCTGTTAACGGTTTACTTGATGACAAAATTCAGTTAGCCCATAAAGCACATGCAGTTATGCTAATACATTGACTGGAAGTTCACATGGATAATGGAACCATATATCATATACTTAGGTCACAACAATCTTTTGGCACTCACTTGCGTCCAAAATGCAAAAACAAATACTCATATCTAACTCATTTCTATATCTTGATAAATGCTCGCAACATTTTTACTGTACTTGATAACTTGATAATCTTTATATAGAAAAAAAAAATAAAATGATATAACAAAGGATTATTAAAATGATTAATTGGAAGATATCTCTAGATATTCAGGCTTGATACATTTTAACAACGGCAAAAGAAGGGTAATTTCAAGGATGACAGTGACTTGATATTTAAAATAGCATGATTTGTATATGTAAATATTAGAATTTGCAGAAATGGCTGGTCTTGCTGTGGTTGCTGTATATCATAATGTCTTGTCGTTGATTGCGTGTTTATAAATCAGACCATTAGTTTCCTCGATTGAATATTTTCATTCGAATTTTTGACACCTTTTAAAGTTTAGTCATTAGGTCTCTAGTGGAGAGTTTTCTTATCGGCAATCATACCTAATCTCCTTATCTTTACATCAATACTTTCATTATGTCATATTTTACAAAGCTATCTGTATATCACTTTTAAATTTGACAGAATTTAGACATTTTGTCGAAAGTTCTAATTGCATTGAACACGTTTTAACGCTTTGTCGTTTAACGTAATATAAATTAAATTTCTGGTGATTATAATGTTTAGAAAATCATTGAAACAATACATGCATTTATACTTAACTAAGTCTTCTGTGCATGTTTTTGGTGTGCCGATATGCGATTGATTTAAGTAGTCAACTACGGTATCACTAGTCAGTCAACACAGTTATTGTAAGTGCGAGCTCTACACGAGGCAGCTGGTGAGTTGGACTCCAGTCTTAATTGACAAAGTTTTCAGTTTCCTGAGGATGGTCGGTAGTCCTCTCTTGGCAGTCCGGCTTCCTCCATCAATAAACACTTACCTCCACAAAATAGCCAATTGTGACATGAAAGTGGCGTACAACATAAAAAATGAAACGAATATACATTTATAAAGAATCAATAACGTTTAATTATTACATTATTTCATGCGGTGCTTGAGTGTATTGTATTTTATAAATCAGAATCTGATTATAATAGTCGGTTTTTTTCTCTCATCACAGTTTGGCTATTTCAATCTGAGCTGATTTATTGCCTAGAGATGGCAATGTTAAAGTAATTGCACGCAATAGTCTTACAAGTAATTATATTACTTCAAAAGAGTAAAAAGTTAAAACTGTCATATATCCCATTTTGTACATTATGAATCGATTTACATTTTGGACTGATGAAAGTTTGGATTTACCTCACATATATTATCCAATTCAAATGTATCTACCATTTCATTCGTTGGTTTGATGGATCAATGGATATACACTTTGTTCATCGTGGCCATTTGCTTGTTGATCTAAGAAACAAAAATTAATATAATTTACTAAAATTAATCAAGATGTTATTATATAACATAATTATACAAGTAGAAAATTCTTAAAACAATAATTGAGATATTGATGTTGATACATGTGTGTTTAGTGAAAGACGTTTCCACTACTCTTAGGCTGTCTTTAAATGTTAGCCGGATAAAGTCCGATGTCAAAGACAAAGGCAGTAGATTACCTTGCTAAAATATGTCATTTGAAGTCTTTAATGAAAGCATAATAACGCTTTGGTTTGCGAAATTGTAATTTTGTAATTGAGTAATATGCAATATAGAGACGCTTTACACTCAATTCTTTATATATTCTTTATAGATGATCATACGTCCTCATCCTTCCGTCTCCGGTTGGTAATTTGCTCATTGGCAATCATATAATGTACCATAACTCGTTTATTCTACTCAAATTAAATATATGTACATCATTGACCATACAGGAATATTCGAATATTCAAATTCCTATATACCGTATCGGTGGTCCTTCCACAAACAAAGTTCTAGCAGATATCATATGATGTTATTTATTAAAATAGACCCGATCTACAAAATGTTATCGAAGTCAAAGGGCGTGCGGAAGGTATGAATTACTTGAGATGTAGAAAATATTTCGATTAATTATACATTGCATTATATTAGGTTTCAATAATGAAACACATTGATTTTGAAGTGTTAGGTACTATTGGCTGACTCTTTTGGTACATCTATAATATGTGCTCTGCGAACATCATAACAAACATGTAATGAATATTTTGTATTATTATCCTTTATTTGACATGATTTTCGGTCACCTCCGGTCCCTGGATATTTTCTGTTCCTCTTAACAAAATTGTTTAATATGATGAACATTACAATTCAATACACACTCTGTTAAAGAATAAAGCGACTTGGTAGAATGCAAATTATTTATTCTTGTTTTTTAGACTTACAGGAGACCCTTTCGCCTAAATCTATACTATTAAATGAGAAGACTTCATGTTGTGTGTCGCTTCTCTTCCTTCCACAATAAATTAATCACCATGCCTCTGTGTCCTTTTGTCATCCTTGCTATTATTGTGAAACGAAAATAAAGGCGTTCGAATATTGTTTCCGTAATGGGACTGACTTTTAAGTCATAGACAAGACTTCTGTTTAGAACTGTTTAAGATTACACATAAGTTATTTTGGTAGCTACAAACAACCTTTAATTCCTAACTTGATTACATAAATGTTTTGTGTACCTGTATCAAACATTCCGGTCCCTGGAAGCGATAAAAATCCGATTTCTTGGGACCCGTGGATCCATGATATATAATCATGTTTTATTAAGAAATAATTCATGCAAGCCATATATTTGTTAAAATTTACACATGATCTGGGTCGTTATATTGAAATTTTATCCGAGTGTAAGCATCAGATAAAATTAACGAATATAACGACCCAGGCCATGTGAAAAGGAAAACAAATCTATGGATATAGTAAAGTTTCCCTGAAAAGTGTGACGCCATTTCAACAAGATATGACGTTTTTGTGCACAAATCGCATTGTGACGTCGTCGATTTATAGTGGGTGTGGTTTATTGAGTATTTTTATGGATCTACGAGCATAACTGGATTATATACATGTTTTGCCCGCGATTTCACGGATGTGTTCTAGTGATGTTTAATCCAAAATTCCCAATTTCTCTTGTAAATCGCCCTTAGAACTCTTATAATGTTTTATTCTCTCTTCATGACAAATATGTTCTGTTTTTGTTTTGTTTTAGCAGACAAAGCCTCAAACAATATTATGATATACACACAACCTATTATTTGGAATATCTTAGAAAAGAAACGAATTTATATTTCACATGAAAACTTAGAATACCACTAATACCCATACATCATTTACGAAAAGAATTTTTTAAGAAAATCACAAAACTGGCCTTCTTTGATTTTAACATTAAACAATACGGAAAATACTATTTTTATTATGATGTTAAAACTTCACAAACATTTAAAAACAATATCAGCAGGTCCGTCAAGATGTTCGACTAAACATCTTTCTCCAGTTTCTACCAACATTCGTGCTAGTCAAAATGATGGTCTTAAGAAATATTGTTTTGTGGTATATTTAACAAAACTACTGAAAAGTCTTCAATCAAGACTTTTCTATTTTACAGAATATCAAAACTTTTGATTTTCTAATAATTTCACAACTAGTCCCTGACAATTGAAACATCAATTACATTGTTTACTTTAACAGAGCCTCTTTACAAATAATGGAAACTATGGTAGTAATTCCTTATAATAGGTAGTGGAAATAAATACTTTTGAAGAACCACATGACTTGCAATACAAATTCACCGAAAATGATAACAACTAATTTAAAAATCATGCATCTAAGACTAAGTTATCAATCCGTACACATCCAACATCCATTGGATTTAGTGTAAAGACGTCATAAACAGTCAGAGAAAACATGACCTTGTGCAATGCCAAGATACAGTTATCGACAGATTGTAGATCCATGAATGTGTATATCTATATATCAATAATATTTAGTTTGCTTTTAATTTACTGATAACAAAATCAATATTAGTACCAATAAAAACAATATTCAATGATCTAATTACAGTGTTGAATTGGTAATAAGTTTATTTAAAGGATCAATAAGTTTACCAGTCATCTTTTGATCATATAGCTTTTCACCTGATTAAAAGGTCTTATAGTTCATTGGCTCTTAATTTTTGTTTTGAGCGTTCCTGGTGAAGATAAATTCAAAAACGCGTCCGACAAACAAAATTGATTATGATATTTTATATTTTCAATTACCAGCACTGGTTCGGTAAACTTCTGATGGACTTTTAGTCCAAGAGGGTATCATCAACAGTCGTCAGTGCTTTGGTACTGACAGTATCTTTAGTAACCGTTTATAAATTAACAGTTGAAAAATTTAGAAAATATAAAGAAACTGATGTTCCAACACCCTCAGACAAAGTTCACGTAAGATGAATTTGGCTATCATTTTAGGTCGTGTTTTATCATATACCATGTACCTCTTCACGTTTGTACGCCAAAGACATTATTTTCTTCAAAATGTTTGTTTTGGGGTATTCCTGGAGAGGGTAAATTCAAACGAGCGCTTCAGAACCATGAAATTAATAGTGTAAATTTTCATTAATAAGCACAAGGTCGGTAACACCCATGGTGCAATTTTAGTCCCTATTTCTTCCAATCAGTTGCCAGTGCTTCGGTACTGAAACTATTTGTAACAAACTTTTCTGACATTCCATGCAAATATTTAGAAGCTTAGTTTAAAATTCTCTTCGGCTAAGTTGATTTTACATAAGTTAGGCTATTTATTAGGTCTTTATTGATCATACAGCTCTTCAACTGTACTGGTCTGATACATCTTACTCATATGAGAGAACAAAATATCTTTTAACACAACATTTTTTAGAAATTATAGAATTAAGAAACCATGTAGTTGTCAACACCATCTCACTTTGTTTTGATAAACATTGGTCGATATGGGCCTAACAATCCACTGTTGAAGAACATTACATGAGTTGAAATACAAGATGAATACAAGATTTTCTTCACATGTGAACTATACTTTTATATGGCCACTAAATCGCAGATTTAATTGTGTTGCGAAATAACGTTGCATCCTTTCAAAATAGGTGTGATTAATTACCAACTTCATTTATCAAAGAAAATTTCACTTACCTTGAACTTCTACAGCGTTAATCGCAATTCTATTGTGTTCAACTAAAATTAAATTAATATTTGCAAATTCCGGTGGATATTACTACATTGAATCTCCTGCAAATGTAGGACTTATAAATATATTTAAGCCTTTCAACGTACTTTTTATTCGATCGTAACCGATGGGAAATGCGCGTATGGCGTACTTCATTAACAATCAGGTATCCTTCTTGAGTTTTATTCAACGAATTGTGTACAAATTGACTAGATTTATACTTATCCACCACATGTTATTCGAGAAAATAAGATAAATTTTCGTTTTCATTTTCAAATTCTTTTAATCTTAGTTAACATTCACAATATCATATCATCTTATGTGTACATTGAGTTTGTAACACACAATGATGGTGTTTTTTCTTAAAGTTAATTTGTTATTAAGATATGAATGCCTAAGGATGACTCATAACAATAGTTTTGATATAAAGAATTTCGCGAAATGCAAAAAGAGAAGATCGTTGATAAAATTTTGAAATACTATTGTGTATAAAACTATAATATTATAATATTACGCCCATATTCAGATTAATAAGTCGGCAATAATGTGTATTAAGAAATTGTATTGTCCAGTCGATCTGTAGAATGAAAGTGTTACGTAAATTGTGCCGTTGTGTTATTTTCTTTAACACTTGTAAATTAAATGATATATATATACAATACAAATCGGACGCGTTAGATAAAAGGAAATGCATTTGTGGTTCTTCTTTGATATAAACAAAGATGTTCCACTAAACACCGCTAATGTATCAATAAAAAAGTAATGAATAACGTGAAATTTCGCCGGTTTATTACACACAAGACAATTAATGTGTAAGATTGTTTATCTGAAAATAGATTAAAGTGATTTATCTTTTATTTAAATTGTTTTAACAAAATTTAATACCAAATAAGTGTTTGTATTTGAATCAACTTTCCGACTAAGCCATTTAATTGGAGATTACTATGGTTAAAAATTTATAAAGGAATGTTACAAAATTATATTTTTATTAGAAGAGAGTAAACAAATTTAGTGACGCAAGTTTCTATTCTTATTTTGTAAAGCTTATTATAAAACTATCTTTTCATATCTTACATTCTATCTCATAGATTTCATTTTACTCTCAATAAGTCGGGGTTTTTTATGAATAATTACACCTTATATAAGAATGCCGGATTTTGATTGGTTAGTAGCCAGTGTATATTTCGAATATTCTCACCATTTTCCTCATTTCAAACGGATTTGCATGTTTATATCCGTTGGATATACCTCAAATTCCCTCTTTGCCGTGGTATTTGCTATTTTGGATATTCCTTTTTACCTCATGAGGCTCTTCCCTTATTTAATCGGATATGACGTTACATAGAGACAGCGCTGATGCGTATGAGTACATGCATAATTCCCGCGGTACTTGGATACTCCTTCTTATCCTCAAAATTATGCATAAACATGTTTACGGATTACAGCTTATTTGTACAAAAAATCCTTCACCTGTACAGAGAGTTTCAATCGAAATCTATTCGGTGTAATTAAACTGATATATCATATTATGGAGGGTATTTGCGAAAAATACTAGTCTTGGGACCACATTTCACAGACCATTGACTGGTATTTTCGCCAATACCCTCCATAACATGATATATCTGTTCACAATCCATGCGAAATTCTTTGAAACTATGACCAAAGATCCAACTCCAATTTGAAAAGTTGACGTCAATTCCGTTCTATTATCTGTTAGATTCTAAATTTTAAATAGTTATGAGTGTATAACATAGAAATTATCCCAAAGTAATCTTACACTTCGTGTCGGGAGGAAGTTTATTACAGTTTGGACAAAACAAACTCCAGACGGAGAAATTTGTCGTCAATAACAAATAAACAAACATCTTGATTATTTCAATTTTAGAGAACTAGTTCTTGGACACATAGCAGTTGTGACAAGGTATGATTGGCCAGGATATTTGTTTCTGCGTTGGGCATATATTTTGGTACGAGATAACGTTGCATCTTTCCCATTGATTTAGTTAAATATCAAGCGTATTGATCAAATTGTTTCTTTATTACCTTCTGCGTTTACTGTGTTCACTGCCATATTGCTTTGTTCTACTGAAATAAAACAATATTTACATAATATTGTAGATAAGATTGTCTTGCTCCTTGCAAATTTAAGACTTACAAAATTGTTTTGTTCTTAAAATATATACGTTAAGTAAAAATGATGGCTTACAAAATCCTGTCCGATTTCTAAAAAATCGTTCAATAACAAAATATACTACGAATTATAATGATTATTAAAAACATTATAATACAGATTTCATGTATCGAACTTTAACTAGCTTTCAGTAACTGCGAGTACTCTCAAATTGTACTTTCGTGTTAATTTGACCTCTTGATACCATTTGTAATGTTTTTTTTTTTTTTATTTAATGTTTACTTATTTAGGATTATATCTCGTCTCTCGCATTTGAATATTATACCAGCTTTGATAAGTGTTTGGTATGACTATAAACTTTTACTTCTGTTCTCGTACAATGAACAACAAAATTATTCATTTTATATAAAAATTATTTCCGTTCTCCATTTATACTGTATACCTTGTACAACAAAACTATTTTCATTTACCTGTGTACAATTTTCTATTCGGCCGAATTTGTTCAAGGTTATGGTTGGCTTTCTGAAATTATTTAACATTTCCCAGCTGCATACTACTGTTGGCTTTATTTATTCCCCTTGTTTTATTGATTTGTATTAACATTGTGTTATATATCAAATTTATTCGTTCAGTGTATATCACTTGTGTAAATATGTCTTTTGAGTTAAGCCAATTCAATTAATATTTTATAGTAAGTATTTCTATGTTGTGATGTTACACTATTGTTTCATGTAAGGGTGAAGGTTGGTACCTATTAAAACGTTTAAACCCGCTGCATTTGTTTGCACCTATCCTATGTCAGGAACCTGATATTCAGTAGTTGTCGTTTGTTCGTGTGGTTCATAAGTGTTTCTCGTTTCTCCTTTTTATATAGATTAGACCGTTGGTTTTCCCCGTTTGAATGGTTTTACACTAGTCATGTTTGGGCCCTTGATAGCTTGCTGTTCGGTGTGAGCCAAGGCTCCGTGTTGAAGACCGTAGTTTGACCTATAATAGTTTTCTTGTACAAATTGTGACTTGGATTGAGAGTTGTCCCATTAGCACTCATTCCACATCTTCTTATATAGAATACAAACCGTTACAAGATGGATTGATTAAAAGTAAAACATTTTGTAGATCTTTTAGTTTATAACTTTGTGTAATCCCTATCCCTTTTTAAGAAGACATTTCATTTACTTTCATATTTTCCGCTTATTTCATTAAAGCAGCAGTATTTAGTTTTGTAGTATTGCTTTCTATTTTGATAGTATGAGAGGATATTGCATTCAAAATATATGATAACATTGACAACATCATGGGTTACAGAGCTTGTGATAATCTACCATGACTTTCTTAACTAAAGACGTATGCATAAAAGGGATTGTGTAAACGTCAATAATACAGTTACCAAACTACAAAAATACACGTAAAATATCTAGAATATATTGATAATATCAACACCGTACTTTGACCTATAATGGTTTATTTTATAAATTTTGACTTGGATGCAGAGTTGTCTCATTGGCACTCATACCACATCTTCTTATATCTACGTAAAAGATTCCATGTACAATGTACGTTTATTTGTTTATAACATATCTCTGTTAACATTATTACTTAAACTCGTACGGGTTTAGATGTATTATATACCAGTGTTTTCAATATTGATACGCAATTTTGCTTTTGTATAGATCGAACAGATGAGTATATGTCATTCTCTGCATCAATTTGGACAATCTTCTTCTGCAATTTATCTCCACATTTGGAGAATACATATCGCTTAAAATTAACGACACATATACAATGTTTAAAAGTGAGTTTTAATTTTGATTTTGAAATTTATAAGCTTGTTATAAAGTTGCTGAAAAATTAAAATTTTGAGTCAACTTCAGTAATTGTTTTTTTTTTTTACCTGAAGATGTCAAATTTAATCATACTAATGACGTCATTCAACATTCAGATCTCTTTTGTTCTAATAGTTATATCATAGGAACAACTTTTAAAACTAAAACTATATAGTAAAATGTATTTACCTGCAAGATTAAGAAAGAATGGGATACTAACGCATCCAAACATACATCCAATAATTGGTAATACAATCCCAGCTATAACATTACATAAATAAAACCAATATAATAATAAGAAATACATTTTCTTATAATTTTGTAATAACTCATTACAATGCTACAAAACCCGTTGTATGTCAAGTAGTGATGCATTCCTAGTTATTTAATATGCATTACGTGTATATGTTAAACTATAGCTCCTTCACAGGGTAACATTTGGTTATTTTATAAAGAAGACTAACACTTATATCTCTATAACCAAAATGAATAATAACAAAATACCCAACTGCGTTGAGAATAAAAACGGAAAGTCCTATATCAATTGGCTAAAAGCTAAAACACATCAATCGAATGAAAAACAGCTATCATATTCCTATAAATGACTTGGTACAGGCATTCCCTTTAGTAGAAAATGGTGGTTTTAACTTCGTTTTATGGAAGCTAAACATCTCACTTGTAAGATATAGCAAAATATTCGATTATATTGACAATAAATATAGTGATCACTATAAGTATAAATAACTATTTCAACAAGAAAAATCAAAATGGCATATATATAGACACTCTTTAAACAAAGAACATAAGCAAAAATAAAAGAAACGAATACAAAATATGACCATAGCACAATAACACAATGACTGGAAGTATAAATACCGAGCCACTCCAAAAGTATATTATCTATAAAGGTCTAAACAGTAAAGGTTAAAATATACAAAGACAAATAAAAGCAACACTATAACACGTAATTAAGATGATTAACAACGTCAGTACCTAGAATGTATACTTCAGGACCACCATGTATTATTTATGATGATGACAAAATATATACATCTCTTCATCATGTCTTACATGATAAACAATATAGACGGCAACATACAGTCGTCAATCTATTCTATCTATCAATATGTCAAGCTCCAAATCGTTCAGATTCTAAATCGTAGTGAATAATGTTTTTTAATTCTTTTATTCGAGCGTCACTTGTGAGTCTTGTCCCGCTCGGAATCTTTGATGACTTTTCATAAGACATTTGACAACTATAGATAGTAATGAGACTCCTGTAATGTAACAGGCACATGAATGTGCTGCGGTTAAACTTTATAGTCTTTTTATCGATTTGTTTAGCAAGAGATTTTTGTTTTCTTTAATTTGACCTGTGAGATACACTCATTCGTGAATCTAAGTTATGCATGGACGCCAAATGCAAACAATGGAATCTAACCTATTTAACACTCAGAAAAAATCTTTTGATTTACGAAATTGTTGTTCTTTTAGAATTGTATTGATGATAGTTAATGTAAAGCAATGAGGCCTAATATACTCGTCGAACTTAAACACGAATAATGTGTTTTGGTAATGAATTACTTAAATTCGTATTATACGTACAAATACACGTAGCATCATCGATGAACCCATTTACTGTGCATATTCCGAAGAAAAGACAGGTACATGTGAAGAAACACACTGATTTCCAAACTGAAACGACATTTGAAATAATCTACAAGATAATTATTTGGTTTAAACCTTAAATGACTGAGATTAGGAAATACAAATTTTTCCAAAAGTGGTATAATATCGTAGGAAATATCTGAGACTTATTGAAAGACAAGTTTTCTCTGTTGATTCATCGTCTCCTAATGCGATTGGAAATCATGTCATTATGATTATTCTCACTTCTACTTTTAATGTTATTCATCGATTATATTTCAACGGGCGTCGGTATGTTGGCTCTATCAACATCGGCGTTTATTTACGTAAAGTACCCTTCGTTCTGGAGGACATTACTAGCACAGTAGTCAGCATTTTGTTCTAACGTGAAATAGCACTGATATAAAAAAAGTAGATGCATGTATGTTCTTTTTATGAAAATTAACTGTTTATAAAATGTTCAAATATTCAAAACACTGAGATTTTTCTAACCAAGATATAGATTGTCTAAGTCGTATTTTAGACAGCTTTTGGAGTTTTTTTTTTTTTTTTTGGTTTCAATGGTTTTCCACTTTCTTTGTATTTAGAAGCGTCACTGCTATCTGGTGGTTATCTCACTATAAATCTATAGATTTGCAAACCGCATATACTATATCAATTCCTTTATATTTTGAAATATGTTTATGTTACCGGGTTATCAACATACCTGGAATCATTGTGATGCACGTGCACCTTTGTCATATATCTGCAAAGGTGAAAATAATTTTATTTTCAACATCACCAGATTACATTTTGTAGTTTAAGACATATCACTTAGATTTTCTAAGGATACATGACTAAATTATATTGTACTAGCATTCACATATGTATTACATCATCACAAGCTTATACACATGGTATAATTATGTTATTCTTAAATTTGTATTAAGTTATGTGATAATTTTGTTGACGAGATAGTCATTTCTGTGATACATAAGACTCACTCTAAGCTACAAATCATGTCTCCGAAACAACTTGATCACACAGTCTATCTAATTCGGTCTTCCTGCTCCTCGATACATGCCTTTTCCAACACGAAAGTACCGATTAATTTATATACATTATATAAATGTTTTCATTATTTTCATACGAGTTTATTGTTCGATTAATTTCACCTTATTCCAGTATAAGACTTGCTCAAATTAGAGGTTTCCGACTTCCTACGTACAAGCCGTGGTACGAACTGGGTGCCGTCATTAAACTTTTGAAAATAATTAAGGTATTCAATTAATGTCAATGTATTTTTGTAAATATAATCAGAAGCTTTTGGAGATTTTTAGCAGCAAAAGGTTTAATTTCGTATTTATATCAAACAGTTATCTGTGTACTCCATTATGCTTTTAAGCAACCGTTGCTAGTAACCGTAGCACGCAAGGTTTGCATTTTTGTAATTTAGATTTATTTTCACTGAAATTGGAACTGCAAAACCATGCTAAAATATAAAGCACATGTATAATATATTATTTTCACCTGTTATTATAACAATATAAAATAAAAATAAAAGGTTTAGAAGTTTTGGGGTAATCTTTTAAAAATTAACAAAAAGAGCCATTTTAATATACCAAATTAATAATGTATTAATGATTAAATAAGAATAAAACCATAACATTTGCCGGAATGGCTTACACCTTAGTTATGATACAGACGTTGCAAGCGTCTCATAGTGACAATTCTTACATTTTGTTTTTAATGTTCACAAAATCGTCTTACACAAGTCATGTATGAGAAATGTTGCCAATAATATAAGTACGGAGAAAGGGTCAAATAAGAAGATAAGATAATTAACTATTTCAAGAACACGAGTGTCATTGCAATTATTTAACTATATGATTATTGTTCTAGTTTATACTTATGAAAAATGAGCATAAACACAGATCTATTTTAGAATCATTATAAAGGCCGTGTGAAATCAGATCGTGTTAGGTCTGTATGATTCGTACACTATTGCACTAACTAGATAATCTCATATAGAGTCATATTCGAAGTGTTTTAGAAACGTTTACACGTTATTAAAAAAGTAACGCTAGTGTTATCTGATAGGCAATTCTATTTCGTTGATTTTACATAATGAATTAAAGAACATTTGTCAGCACGCTCACATACCCGTGCCCCATATTGTCACTGGACAAACTAATCTCACCAGATTCAAAGTCCAAAGACTCATAACTCTACAAAAGTCAACTGATAAAATTTTTTGTGAATATGCACATTTTCATCTTATGTCCTCATTAACTACAAAGTTTCATGAAATTCTGTTGTGTGGTTTCAGAGGAGTTGCGATTACAAACTGTTGCAGTAGTATATTTAGGCCAAAATTCTAAGTTTATAGGGCATAACTCCTAGAAAAAATTCAATAGTAATTTCCTGTCGATATGCATATCTACATAGTACGTCCTTATTATATACAAAGTTTCATGAAATTCTGTTGTGTGGTTTCAGAGGAGTTGCGATAACAAACTGTTGCAGAAGTATATTTTGACCAAAATCCTAAGGTAACTCTAAAAAATCAAAGCGCAAAGCGCTGTTCAGGCATTTAATTACAGGTTGTGTGTATTTTAGTCCAGTTATATCATTATCTTGCATAGTACAGTGTACTTATCAGAGGTGGCTTTCAGTATTTAAGATTTAAAGTTCTCTAATGATATTGAACAAGTTTTGTGAATGTCATATTCTGAGCATTATATGAAGGTGATTGTTCTCACTTGCATTGTTTATTAACAAGTGCATTATGTCCAGTTAGTACCTTGTTTATCTATGTTTATAGTCAAATACTGTTTGATATAGTTGGGCATTTTCTTTTAGTAATAGATACCAGTTATCAATTGTATTTTATTCAACTTTGAAAATATGGTTTGTTAATACTAGTAAGCATGGATGATAGTTGTTTCATTGGCAATCATACCACTTCTCCTTATTTGTATAATGATCTATATTCAACGACCTCAGGTAGAAAACAAATGTATGTATCTAAACTATGATGGAAACCTTTGACTTCTTTCTTTTATATAAACTTTTGATTCGGTACCATAGAACTATGTAGAATTATTCTGTTGAACTTATCGTGCACAGATGACTTTGTCTATCTATCATTTTATATATGTATGATGGTACCTGCTATCCTTGGATTCCACAGCTTTAAGAATATTGTGAACACATGTTTATATGCAACACAGCTCATGGTAAAGTATGCCAACAAGAATGTTGGTATTGAATCTCAATGCACTTTGATGTTTATGAGCAATTTGTATGACTGTTTGATATAATTAGCTCGCACATAGTATATGTGTGTATCTATGGAGTTACATATGGAATATACCTAGCATATATTTTACATGGATGATGATAATAGATATTGTGGCATTATTATAAAATACACTTTAATACTGGTTCTCTGTAACTATTTAAACTCTTACATAGGGAGTGTGGCACGCATGGTCATGGATTTTCTTCAAACATCACACACTTACTAGTCTTGATGAAACAAACAAAAATGGCTAAATTTTGGTTGCTAAGCATATCGGTTGCCATCCTCTTCTGGATATCTATGATTTTAAGCTGGAAATGGCTATTTTCAACATAATTTTTCATAATAAATGATTAGGAGAAAGACTAATTTTTATGATTTTATTAAATATAAGCATTTTATTAATGTAATTTAATAGCTGATATTTTCATATTCATTTTCAATCATAATCACATATGAACCCTTTTATGTGGTTTGCATTAGGTAAAAATACCCTTTGATGTCATTTTGAATGCTCACCATAATTTTTGCGGACACCTCATGATCAGTTAAAGTCAACCATGAATTCATAAATACCGTAGTCATATATTATCAATGATGCGAAAAGTAATGGGAAGTATGTTTCATTTTTGTTACCATGGATACAAAATGCTAAGTTTTCATTTTTCAGAAAAAAATTTTTTTACAATGTTATAAATCAAACATGAATTTGACAGCTGGTGTCCCTTTAATCACTGGCGTTATGCTGAATTCAAAATAGATTCAAGGTATATAGCAAGTAGTCACAACCAATGCAAGCAACAAAGGCCAGATACCTTGAAGGAATTATACAATTAATCTAAAAAATGTAAATAAAATGATAAATTGACTATTATAGACCTACTATTAACACTAAATAGAAATAAGAAGATGAGGTATGAGTATCAATGAGACAACTCTTCATCCAAGTCACAATGTGTAAAAAGTAAACTATATTTTAGAAGAAAGTTGATGAACCAGGGTATGTCAAAGAACGTCTCGTCCTTTTCTAAAAAAAAGTTCATCGAAAGGTACCAAGACTTTGTTGATAAATATTCCGTATCAACTTCACAAATAATACACGATGGTCTTGAAGTATAGGTTCTGGGTACTGATGTTGTTTATCATCTTAAAAACGTGTTATAGTATTATTTTATTTGTCTTTATGAATATTACTTTTACTGTTTAGTCTGTTTTAGTGGTATCCATTAGACGTGGCTCTATACTTAAACATGACGTCATTGTTCTATGATATTTTATGTATTCTTGTCTTTCATTTTGCTAATATGCTTTGTCTACATACCTTTTGTTTTTCTTTACTACATATGTCGTGCCTCTGTACTTATACATCCCGTCATTGTGTTATTGTTCTATGATAATTTTGTATTCTTTTCTTTCTTTCTATTTTGTTAATATGCTTTGTCTATATGCCTTTTTTGTGTTTCTTTGTTACATTTACGTGGTTCTGTACTTATACATCCTGTCATTGTGTTATTGTGCCAGGGTAAATGTTTGTTTACATATTTGTTTGTTTTATAGTGATTAAGATAATAACACAATATTGACTGCTGTACCCTATTTTGACATTTTACCTTTTATGTATGGTTGTTTTGTTCACACATCGTTGTCAATATAATGAACTTTATTGGGACTGTCGTACAAGTCAGAGGTTTAGCTAGCTATAAAACAACATTAAATCCACCATTTTCTACATAAGAAAATACCTGTACCAAGTCAGGAATATGATTTTGGCATTTGATTATGTGACTTTCCGTTTTGAATTTTCCTCGGAGTTCAGTATTTTCGTGATTTTACTTTTTTATGTATCGATAAGTTCAGCCCTTTTCAACTTATTTTTTCCTAAGATGTTTACCCGCAACGTTGTGTATATTCCTGTCCCAAATCAGGAGTCCGTTATTTAATGGTTGTTGTTTGTTGCTGTATATCATATTTGTTTTCTTTTTTTTTGCAATTGGTTGGGCGCACAGTATAACTCCTAATTGTTGTACATAAGAGAAAGTGGTGCACGGTAATCTGCAGTGGAGCTAGATACATGTCGTAAAGAGGTATCATTCTTCTGTCGTGTGTTACGTGTAGTTCTTTTCAGTAGTTAGCAGATACGTGCTTTAGTCAATAATTCTGACCTAACAAGGCCTATTCGTGTACTCCTTTTGGGTTTTTTTTTTTTTTTGAACAATTTCTCTATTAAACATGTTGATTCAATATATCGATGAAAATATAAAGCCTCTTTAATTGAAAATGTTTTGTATCTTTTAAAGGTGCATTGTAAACGCATCATATACTTTGTAATTTTGTAATTTTGTAAAAGGCTAGCATTAACCGAGACCTCAAAAGAATTGGAAAGGTATTAACAAATGTAAGGTTCCACCAAAATCATCAGATTATCTTAATTATCGATAAAGATAAGAATTTACGTATGCATAATAACACTTATTAATAAAGTGAAAATAGTTTAAATAGACGTTTCATGTAATTATATTTTTTATTGTCTTTTCCACACCATGAAATGTGTACTGCAAGGTTCTATAATTATAACTTAACCTCGGTTGTAGAGTGATAATGAGCCTATCGAATGAAAATCTTCACCTACAGTGATGCCCGGTGCTGTATCTGACAAGCTATATCCTTGCTGATACGTATAATACTTCCTTTAATATGTAATATATGTTTCTGTTTTAATGCATAAATCATATTTCTTTTTAATTATCTTCAGTTATTTTCTCACCAGAAATGCTGGAATTGCAAAAAAGGTTTCTATATATAAATCTGCTGTTAAAAGGATATCTTAAAGTATTCTACAGCTGACTTTGGTCCCTTTCACAGGTAACAGCTGCCTCATATTATTGTATTTTAAACTGCCAGCAGTAAATAAACTCAACAATGGAAAAAGCTTACATCATTTTATTTTACCTGTGACACGTGTAATGGGTATATGGATGTGGATCTTATTTTTGTTTGTAAATGCGGCGAAATAGCCACTATCGTTTATAGTCCTGTTCATTTACCCGGTCAATGCAAAAGTTTTACATTAATCTCCATTTCATTTCATTTTTTGAATATTCCAAACGGATATATGAGATTTGATTTTCGGTAAAAGTTATATTATATGGCAGTGAAATAACCCCAAAAAGTTATGTTCTCATTTCTATCTAATATTATTTCATATGTGGATAATTTTTATGTTTGTTTTCGTTTTTGTTTTAATGTAGTTTCTCTACTCAAATCCTTTTTAAAATATGTTCAATTGATGAATAAATAAGACATCTATGGAAATTGAAACCTGTTATATATGTACATATTCGAATCAGTGGTTACTTTACGTTGGTGATTGCAAACTGTAGAATCATTTGTGTTTGGTGTTGAATTGCAGTAATGGAATGGAAATGGGAAAAGAGACAACAACCTGACCAAAGAGTAGAAAACAGCCGATGCATTAAATTTTTCCTTATCTGTATTTGGCAAACCTCTATGAATTTGGGTCCTCAGTACTATTGAAAGTGGTACTTTAGTAGACTTTCATAACTTTTTATTCGATTGTAAAGATTCGTTTGTAGAGGAAACGCGTGTCTGGCTTACAAACATTTTAGCCTAGTACATGGAGTATATATAATAAGTTAATTAAACACATTCGTAAACGGGTATTTTATAAAACAGATTCACTCTTAATACACGTTGAAATTTACTCAAAAGTACACTTAATAAATGCAAACACAGAATTGATTTATAGATCGTTTTTTAATTTTTTGTCGCTTCATGTATTAATAATATAATCAAAAGAAATAAAACTCAATCAATCTCATATTTGTGATTGACATTTTGAAAAATTAAGGAAAACCTAGATTTCATCAGAATAAATATGTTTCATCCATTTATCGTTTCGTTCTATTCATACATCAACGTACCTTTATATGATTCCAAAGTCTCATCTAGTAGTATGTATTTAATCCAAAAATAACATCAAAAATTATGTCAGATTGTTATGAAAACAACGTATGTTTTCCTTGTTTAGTCCACTTCAGGTCCTCCTGGAAACACATGACATAATAAGATGAAAGACTTACTATTACTCCTGACGTTAGAAAGTAAAAGTAACCCTTATCACATGGCCATCATCTGCTGGGACCTCTGGCTTCCAAAACTAGAATATTTTTATCGTAAAATAATAGGTACTTTGTATACTTAAATTAGGCTTACTTTACATTTCTTTACCTAATCCGCATCACCATCTATGTCATGATTTAATTTTGTTATATATTTGGTTTATATGTATGTTTGTTGTTTTGTCTATGTTTAATATCTGCATTTATGTTTCTTATAAATCCGATTTTTATTGATTTTATCTCTTCATTTTCAAATATACGGATCATGCTATATTGATTTATGTACTATTTGGATATATTATAATTTAGAAATGTATATATCAGATCAAAATTATCTCAAAATGTTTTTCAACATAATCTATTTTACCTTTTATGAAAAGAAAAAAATAATAACATTTTTTATGTATTTTGTTGAAATAAAACATTGAATATTAAATATTTTAAAACGTAGGATATTCAGTATGAAGGATCTTCTATTTTCATTTCTTTTTTGAATTATACATTTTGTTTTAAAAACACTCGTATACTGATATTCAGACTCAATGTCAATGATCTACAAATATATATGATACGAAAGAGTTAACATGTATTTAGTCTATGAGGTACTAATAGTTAGTGTAGTTGGCTGATGGGTATGAAATGGTTTTGATCATTAGTACGAAATGTTAATTTTGTGTACGAAATGGTCAAGGAAAGAAATGGCAGAGGTACGAAATGGTCAAGGTGCTAAATGACTTGCTACCGTTAAGCCTATGAAAGCTAAGGTAATTAGCATTCATAGAACTTTTCAAAGTACAAACATAAGTATTGCAACCTGGGAATGAGCGAATTTTGTTTTTTTTTAATATATACCTGCTATATTAAATACTGTTACTTCAACTTTAGCAATGTCTTTCCGATGGCCATGACGACAGGTCCAATTTCTATTGATTGATTTGTCGATTTTACCTTGCATGGTAAAAATAGTTTCGTTTGTTGTACTGTTCGATGTTATACTCCCATTTTGTAATAAGGTTCACATTTAACGGATGGGTAAGGTTGTATACAGTCAGCTTGTACGTTTCAAATGTATCATCAATATAAATAGAGAATTGTAGATCATCTACCTTGCAGGTTAAAGTCAATCTATTTTCGATATTTTCCATGTGAAACATACATGAATGTTGCATGCACCACTTTCTACAAATAATGTATTCTAACATCATTAGACATTAATCATTTGCATTTATTAACTTAAAAACTTACATTTCGAAAGGCTTAACATACATAAAACTCAAAACCTTATATATGTGCTACATTGAACCCAGCCTAAGTGTGGTATTCAATATGTGGGACAGACCGGACGAAAATATTACAGAAGAAATCAAGAATATATCTCATGGTAATCAAAAAACGTAATCAACGTATTAGACAGCGTAAAAATTATATACTTGCTGATCTGTTATCTATTATAAAAATAATGGTAGACATCAAGTATTATGCAAACTGGGTCATATACCAATAAGTAAATTATATGCTATTTTTCTAGAGTGTGATAAAATTTCCTTTTTGTTTGCCCGTTGTATGAATACACCCGTATTATTACACCCTTTGTCATCACACGCTGTTTCCTAGTATCGATAAACCTGAAAATCATGAACGGCATTTTCTTAAATTAAAATATATAAATAGAAGTATTGATTTTATAAACTTATCTGGTATATTCAATGACTCTACCATCCATAGCCATATACCTCCATATTTGGATAATATGGAACCACCTATTATTTCGTATTCTTCTAAAAAATAAACAGCAGAAGTTTGATTTTAACATCAACATAGAAAATGATGTTCCTTCCACTTGAGACTGTGAAACATCTAGTTTTAAATATGTTCCTTATGGTCATTTCATTACAGGAGACCTCAACATCGTCGAAGACCGTAAGGTCAAAACTTTTCTTGAGAAAAGACCTAAATATCGTCCTCCATCTATAATACATTCAGATCCGCACACTCCACAAAGAGTCAAATTGTAAACAAGCATATCACTGCCACTACCCAGCTTAAAGCCTCTTCCGAACATTCGAAAGTCCCTTCTATGTACTGGTTACCTAAATTGCACAAAACATTTAAATTCCGTTTCATCTCCGTATCTAGTCAGTGTTCTACTACTAATCTATTGGTGCATCTAACTACCTCCTTACTACTATCAAAGAATTTGTTATTAACTTTTGTAATAAAGCTTATGAAAATAGTGGTATTAATTATTTTTGGAGTGTTAAAAATTCTTTAGGGTTTTAGATAAAATACACGCTTTTGATGGTCCTTTTATTCTGTTGACAGTTATGATTTTCTACTCTCTACACTACACTTCCACACAATATATATATTTGATTGAATGTATAAAACCCAGTAGTTGTGGATACCAGAATTGTCAAAAAAAGTATTGGGCACATCACAATTCTTTTAAATTGACAACGATATTCACATAAAATAGAATAATCAGTAGATTTATGACTAATTGTCGTGGTGATTATAGAATTATATATAAAACAATCGCAGTGTATATCAGCATAGATTAATCACTAACTTTGCACCCAAATAATAGAAATTCCCAAATTTTACCCCACCCCAAAACATAATAAATTAATAGAACCAGCTTGCATACAGAATCATACAGTAAATATAAATATTTGTAAATAACACCTTCCCTAAAAATATGCCCCTTTTTCCGTGGCTGCTGATGTCAAATATTTTGTTTTCATTCCTTTTTTTCTTTTCTTTTCTTTTAACAATCTAAAGAGAAAGACGTATACATCAGTACATAAACAATGGTTGATAACTTGTAATGTAAACAACCGATAGATCTATTGGAATAGTAATTTAAATTTTCGCGGCATTTGTAACATTTCTATTTTAAGACAAATTCAAATACGCGCATGCGCAGTTGTTATTGTTGCCAAAGTTTGAATATCCGCTCTCGAGACAAGGTGATTCTACAGAGTTTTATCAATATCTTTCCTGTATACAGCTTTTATATTTATCGTATTAATAAACAATGTTGAAGCAACCATTATTCAATATTGATTCAAAGTTGAATATCAACGTTGATTCAACGTAGGATTTCAACGTTGATACAAATTTGCAAAATCTAATAATAATTCAACATTGATTCAACATAGAAAATAAACATTGATTCAATGTTAAATCAATATTGTGTGCCTGCTGGGTGGTCTTTTGAAAATCTCATTGCAAGTTTATTTGCTGTAACTCGTTTAAAGCCTTTTCTCTAACGAAAAGGAAAGTATGCCAGATACACTTACCGGAAATGTGAAGATATGATTGAATGTTTCCCGGACAAAATGAATGCACGTTTCGGCGATAAAGTTTATCGTCAGGTAGTAGGTTTTCCTATGGGCACTCCTTTCATAGCAGATTTATTCCTGTATTGCTATGAATCTCAGTTTATGGTTTATGACCAAACTCAGTAAAGACACATCATTGTTACTTTGGTTGATACATTCAACAATATCTACCTTTATCTTGGTGATATTTTTCGTTTAAATAATCCAGAGTTCCTAAATATATTACCGAAATTTACCCAAAGGAATTTACTCTTACTAAATCTTACATAAACAGCAGTAGTTGTCCTTTTCTAGATTGATTAGACATTCCAATTTCTAAAGGAAACTCCATACTAAAATTTACGACAAAGAGATGATTTTTCAGTCCCTATTGTTAATTTTCCTTTTATAAAACGCCGATGTTCCTTTGGCTCCATCATACGGAGTTTATATATCCCAACTCGTTCGATATGCCCGTGTGTGTAGTGATGTCATAGATTTTAACGTAATCAATGCATCACTGGTAAATTATCAATTCATGGATTTCGTTACCGTAAATTACTTAAAACTTTTACAAAATTCTTTCATCGATACAAAGACTTGATTAGTAAATTTGGCTAGCGCGCGCTGTACCTGTAGAAAACTTATTAAAACGGTATTTCACATAAATTTTATGTAAAATGACGGTGGGCATGGATACCATAAACAAGCTCTGTTAGAAGTTGATCATGATACTATTTGACTTCAATTTCTTAAACAGAATAAAAAGTAATAACACCACACATAACTGTTTTGTCCTGGTTTTAATATAAAAATTAATAAATTTTTAAATGTTAGTATTATCGCCTATGGAAGAATAAACACTTCTGTTTTCTCTATGGACTATTTTACGTTTCACTCAACTATCCTGACCTTTTGATGTAATGAAGCCTGTGGACTGCATGACAATTATACTAATCGCGACTTATTTGAATGCCTGTAGACTTGAGGTGAATGGTTTATGATTGTTGCAAATATATCTTTATTTTACATTGCATTCATATTCCTTTTGGCAAATGTTTATTTAATAGACAGTCAAATATTTCAATGATAAAAGTTTTTATTTGGTGGAAGATTTGTTTTGGTATTCATATGGGTTAAAATGTAAACAAAACAAAAACAAGACTGTGTCCCCAGTACACGGATGCCCCATCCGCACTATCATTTTCTATGTTCAATGACCGTGAAAATGGGGAAAATCTCTAATTTGGCATTAAAATTCGAAAGATCATATCATAGGGAACATGTATTTTCTAAGTTTCAAGTTGATTGGACTTCAACTTCATTAAAACTACCTCGACCATAAAATTAAACCTGAAGCGGACGAACGGACGAACGAACGGACGGACGAACGAACGGACGGACGAACGAACGGACGGACGGACGGACGGACGGACGGACGGACACACAGACCAGAAAAATAATGCCCATAAATGGGGCATAAAAACAATTAAAGAAAACTAAAAGCTAAACAACAAATTATTACAGACAAGACTTCAAAATTATTTGCTTTAACTCAATGCAATTAGTCACGCGAAATCGATATCTTTTAAATTTTAATATGCAGTTGTGATTTAAAACGTTGACAAGATTTACCAGCGGATATATTTAGAAAAATCTACTGCGCATACGTTTTGATAACACTTTGGAATATCCTGATAATGGCGGAAAAGGCGTAATAACGTAGATAAAGAAGGTTTGTTTCAGATCACTGTATAAACATAATTGATTTTTATGTTTGATTCTTATGTTTGATTATATATTCTTTCACCATAAAAGCATTTGTTAGTTAAAATCATTTTACTATCAGTTTTTAAGTATGGGTTAAAGTTTTGTCAAAACTTCATTCTAAAAGTGGCAGTGCTGAATTTATTTGTGCAATTGATTCTTCTAAACATCGCCCACAGAACACTTCAGATTGAACAATACGTACCCAACAAACCGGGTGTCAACGTAATGTTTCTACATCATAGGAGTTCCTTCTCCAGTAATACCACATTGTTTGCATTCCAGGAAAAATAGGCAGTAGATCGAATTGTTTTACAAGTGGGGAGGTTACGCTAGATGTAAAACCCGGTTTTATACACCATTTTATTCTGAAAAAAAATGAACCAAGTTAGGAAACTGGCAGTTGTTTTCACCTATTCCGTTGATTGATAGCGATTGATTTTGTCAGTTTTATGAACTTCCCTTTTAGAGTTTGCTCTGGAGTTTGCTGTTTTTGTTATACTTTTGCCTGAAATCGGGAAAGAGGATATGACAACAAATTGACAAAAGAATTTAAAATTGTCATCAAAGATCAAGATTAGTATCTACAAACTTTCGAGCGTCTACCTTACAATTTAAATTGTTTTGATCAATATTATCCTTGTCGATAGCATTTATCATCCACAGATATCCTGATAGAAAACACTTGCCCTAAAAAATATTGTAATTTAAGAGATTAAAATCCATATGCAATTATTATTTTTAGTGGTGCATGCAAGCGAGATACTTAAATTCATATTGGAAAATATAAGTCGACTCTTTGGTTGTGAAGTTCTGGTCTCAACTTCCAGTCATTGTTTTCTAAATGAATACATGTGTAGTAGTCCTTACTATTGCTAATTTTTTCTTATTAACTTCACTAAATGTATAACATAATCACATACCTTTGTGAAGCGAATGACATACATTCTTTTAAAAAAAAGAAAAGTTAAAGGTGTATATCAAATGCAATAAAGGTAATGTTCAAATCCAAAGATAAAGATTTTGAAATCTATGTGCTGATATATATTGCTCTCGGAATCGGCTGGTAAAGACAACAACATATAATATCGTACTCACCTGTTACTTGGCAAACAACCACAAACTTCACTTTTGGTTTGCCCATTGTAGAACGCAGTGTGATGACAACTTGTATTTTGTTTTTGACAAAAGTTGTCTCATGTGCAATTATCCAATATAACTTTTTTTTATCTTTATATTTGTTTTACCAATTGCCGTAATTAGACTATAAACTTTTTAATTCGTAAGTTTTATTTTTACTATGTCATTTATCAATAATTTAATCATTAATAGCTTTGTCAAATGTTATTCGAATTCCGGATCTATGCTATGAGAATAGCAGAGCATCTAGTTTAAAAGAACAAGAACAGTAAGTAAAACAAATGATAATAAAAATGTTTTCATTATTCATGTGTCCTCTCGAAATAACATCGTCTTATATTTTTGGGTTAAATTGGTACATTGGTACATTGTTTTATCCGTTATTTCAAAAATTTTACAATCTTACCATCATTTGCTTGCTCATTTGTGTATTTGAATATTTGTGTTCAAAATGATCCTGGACGTGTTCCACTTGTCGTATTCTTCATCCTCTTTCATTTACATTTTCTTTCGATTGTTATTTTAAACGAATGTGAATGTGACTTCATAGTCGATTTTTCATTAACAAAGACAATATGGTAACTGTTTACCTTTCAGTGTATATCTGGTTTAAGATGAGGTTCGTCTTGCTTTATCTGCAGTTTTCTATTTAATTATTTGTAGACTGTTACTTATTTATTCGTCCTTTTATCTCACCTGGCCCAAAAGGGCCAAGTGAGCTTTTTCATAATTTCATAACAGCGTCGTCGTCCGTTAACTTTTACGATCACATTCTCCTCTGAAACTGTGGGGCCAAATAAAATCAAACTTTGTCTACATCATTCTTATGGTATTTAGTTTTAAAAAATGTATCCGATGATCCCGCCTATTAACGAAGATGGCCACCATGGCTAAAAATAGAACATGGGGTAAAATGGAGTTTTGGCTTATTTCTCTTGAATTAAAGCATTTAGAGAAAATATAATGGGGTAAAATATTCATCAGATCAAGATCTATCTTCCTAAAATTTTCAGACGCATCAGACAACCCGTTGTTGGGTTGCTGTCCCTGAACTAGTAGTTTTAAGGAAATTTTGCAGTTTTTGTTATTATCTTGAATATTATTATAGATAGAGACAAACTGTAAACAGCTAAATTGTTCAGTAAAGTATGATCTACAAATAAGTTACATGACCAAAATTGTCAATTGACCCCATACGGAGTTATTGCATTTAAAAGGCATTTTTCACTATTTGTCGTACATTTTGTAATCTTTTACAAAATTTCTCCTCTGAAACTACTGAGCCAAATAAATCCAAACTTGGCCTAAATCATTCTTAGAGTATCTAGTTTAAAATGTATCCTATGACTCCGCCCATCAATCAAGATGGCCGCCATGGCTAAAAATAAAACATGGGGTAAAATGCAGTATTTGGTTTATATCTTTAAAACTAAAGCAATTATAGCAAATATGACGGGAATGTTCATCAGGTCAAGATCTTTCTGCCCTGAAATATTCAAACGCATCAGACAAACCCGTTACTGTTATTATTTTAAATATTATAATAGATAAAGATAAACTGTAAACAGCAAAATTGTTCAGTAAAGTAAGATCTACAGATACGTCAACATGACAAAATTGTCAATTGACCCAATAAGAAGTTATTTCCTTTAAAGTAAATTTTTCACAATTTTTCGTAAATTTTGTTCTCTTTACAAAATCTTCTACTCTGAAACTATTAAATCAAATTAAACCAAACTTGACCTAAAATGTAAAATCACAAAATACTGAACTCCGAGGAAAATTCAAAAGGAAAGTCCCCAATCAAATGGCAAAATCAAAAGTTCAAACACATCAAACGAATGGATAACAACTGTCATATTCCTGACTTGGTACAGGCATTTTCTTATGTAGGAAATGGTGGATTCAACCGGTTTTAAAGCTAGCTAAACTTCTCACTTGTATGACAGTCGCATAAAATTCCATTATAATGACAACGATGTGTGAACAAAACAAACTGACATAATAGGTAAAATGTCAAAATAGGGGCATAACAGTCAACATTGTGTTATAATTTTAGATAACTATATAACAAACAAATATGTAACAAAGAAACACAAAAGGGCATATAAACAAAGCACATAAGCAAAATGAAAGACAAAAATACAAAATTTTACCATAGCACAATAACACAATGACGGGATGTACAAGTACCGAGACACGTTAAATGAATATAAAAAAAAAAATACACTAAACAGTAAAAGTAATATTCAAAAGACACATAAAGAATACTATCACATGTTATTAGGATAATAAACAACGTCAGTACCCTGAATCTATACTTCAAGACCATCTTGTATTATTTTTGAAGTTGATACGGAATATTTATAAACAAGGTCTTGGTATCTTCCAGCGAACTATTTTGATAAAAAGGACGAGACGTTCTTTGACATACCCTGGTTCATCAACTTTCTGCTCAGACACTGGTGACGTTTTACAAAGACTGAGTAGCAGCTGCAAGCTCTTGAATACCGAATAAGTTGGGAAATGTATATCCCATATGCAGGCGAAGTTGGTATATTGCTACTAAGGTGGGGAAATTGATAATTTCAAAATTAAAATCGCCTCTTTTGTCATAGATTCTGGTACTGAGATGACCGTGTATGTCGAGGTATAAGTCTAAAAATGAGGCGGAGGAACCGTGTCTGTTGTTTCTTTAATTTCTTGTTCTGTGGGATATATTAATGGAACCCAATTAGAAAAGTTTGGATTGTTAACGGAAAGAACATCATCAGTATATCTGAATGTGAAATTAAATGACCTGGCTTCTTTGATCTTCTTGATTTTTAAAAGTGTCTGAAGGAATTCCGACTCATATGAAAATAAAAAGAGGTCGGCAAGGAGACGCGCACAGTTCGTTCCCATAGGAATGCCGACAATTAGTTGAGCTTTTAATTTTCCCATTTGATAATGGACTTTCCTTTTAAATTTTCTTTTGAGTTCAGTATTTTGTTAATTTATTAATTTTAAATATGTCTTATCTCCTTGGTCGATTGAGAAGACAAATCAACATTAACCGTACCAATTTTTGGCACCAAACGGGGTATTGAACATTGATTATTGTAACCACTGACACATATTTTCGTTTTCAAACTAAAGGAATTGAGCTATTAAACCCTTCTACTCATAGGAATATAAGGTTCAACATTGTACATTAAAGTACCCAAGACATCCTCTTGTTTTAAAAGAATTGTAGTTGATAGGTTTTTTTTTATCATTTTGTCTATACCTGTGTTTTGCAATAACATAACTCATAATATCAATATGTTGTAGTATGTTGGTTTGGGGAAAAACAGGGTTATGCTAAACTGTTTTCCAGGTGAATATATCAAATATTTATCATTCTGTTGCAGATGCTGTTTTTCTCAGATTCCTTGTTTAACATGGGAAATGAGTCCTGGTAAACTAGATATCATTTGCCGACTTGCCAATGCCGTTTTGCCTGTTTCAATTTATGATCCATTTGAACAACAACAAGGAAAATGTATATTCAAAGATTTTCACCATTATGTTCATCTGTAAATAATCTTACTAATATAACACCCAGCTATGCAACGGGAGAATTCAAGTTATTAATTACAAACGTGACCAGAAGCCTTCCCAAAGTAGAATGGAGTTGTATCCAGGAACAAAACCTTCAAAACTCTGATTTCTCCATCAGCAGGTTATATTCTAATTATATATTGTTATCGCTACATGAATCATCATTTTATGTGTACAGGAAACAAAGCTATACTTTTAATACTTTTCATTACTTTTAACGGTATAAACTGATGTTCCTATTTCATCAAAATAAATAGGATATACCAAGGTGGCTATCATAAGTCGTACAAAATTGAACAACACTATTACAAAAATAATAACGGTGAAAGACAAGCAACTAACAATAAAACAACATTACACAAAAACTTCGGAAAATGACATCTGTAACAAACATAAACGTTTAGCTACCTCTTTACAAGCAGAACCAAATACAATGAAAGTTCCAACTATGTCCTGGCTTCCAAAGCTGCATAAAACTCCTTACAAATATATATTTATTTCGTCTTTAAGCCATTGTTCCACTACTAACTTATCTATTCTACTTACTAGTACTCTTGGTACAATTTACAAGTTACAATTTATGACTAAAATTAGCAAAGACCCATCGAAACAACATCTGATTCAAAATTTAATAACACTTTTAGATATTTAAATGATATATTGGCTCTCAATAATGACGACTTCAGTATGTACACTATAGAGAATTATGCTGCCGAACTGACTTTAAATAAAGCTAATACTAACAATGAACACTGCCCTTTCCTAGATCTTGATATCTATATCTTTAACGGGAAGCTAAATACCAAAATTTATGATAAACGAGATGATTTTTCATTTCCTATTGTTAATTATCCATTTTTGATGGTGACGTTCCTTGTCACCATCTTATGTAACAACGTATTTGATTTCAACGAAAGAAATCTCCGTACTACTGAAAAATTATTACACCAGGGTTTTCGATATCATAAACTAGTGAACACATTTACTATATTTTATCATCGGTACAAGGACATCGTTCGTAAATATAAATCAACATGCAGACATCTTATACGTTCGGGTATTTCACATCCAATATTTTAAGGTAATATTCTTTACAAAGCACAAATATGTCGGCATTCACCTCAAAAGCTAACCAAACCTTTAAACAGACTTATTCGAAAAGGATATAGTTACGATACTGTTGTCAGGTCATTAAGGATTGCATATTTTGGTATTAATATTGATCCACTCATAGGGTCTTTGTATCGGAAATAAACACATTTATTCTAAAACCAGTTGTTGGCATGATACGGGTTATGTTCTTCTCATATATTTTATGATGGTATGATACTAAACCCTAACGGGAGGGATTGTGCTTGATTTTCATATGATGAAGACATAATCTTTCAATCAGTTTAATAGAGGTCTGGGGCTGGCATGTCAGTAACTGCTAGTAGTCCTTTGTTGATTTATGTATAATTGTCATTTTGCTTAGTTTCTTTTGTTACCTATTCTGATATTGGACTCGGACTTCTTTTAAACTGAGTTTTACTGTGCGTATTGCTATGTGTTTCCTAATTTCTACATTGGCTAGAGGTATAGGAGGAGGGTTGAGATCTCACAAAACATGTTGAATTGTTTAACATTTCACTGCGGTATAACATGTTACTTTAATTATTCTTCCTTAGTTTATTTATTTGTGTTTACATTGTGTCATCGATCAAATTTATTTGTTCATTGTATGTTCACTGGTGTTAATATGTCTTTTGATTGAGTAAAGTCATTTCAATTGATATTTCATAGTGTGTCTTTATATGTTGTGATGTTAAACTATTGTTTCAGATAAGGGATAAGATTTGGTGCCATTAAGACGTTTAATCCCGCTGCAATTGTTTGCACCTGTCCTTAGTCAGGGTCTGATGTTCAGTAGTTGTCGTTTGTTGATGTGGTTCATAAGTGTTTCTCGTTTCTCGTTTTTATATAGATTAGACCGTTGGTTTCCCGTAAGAATGGTTTTACACTAGTAATTTTGGGGCCCTCTATAGCTTGTTGTTCCGTGTGAGCCAAGGCTCCGTGTTGAAGACCTTACTTTGACCTATAATGGTTTACTTTTATTAATGTTTAGTTGGATGGAGAGTTGTCTCATTGGCACTCATACCACATCTTCTTATATCTATCAACCCCGCCGCATTTTTGCGCCTGTCCCAAGACAGGATCCTCTGGCCTTTGTTAGCTAGTCTTGTATGTTTTAAAATTTTAGTTCATTTATATGTTTTAGAGTTTAGTGTGACGTCCATTTTCACTGAACTAGTACACAATTTTATTTAGGGGCCAGCTGAGGACCACCTCCGGGTGCTGGATTCTCTCGCTGCGTTGATGACCCATTGGTGGTCTTCGGCTGTTGTCTGCTCTTTGATTGGGTAGTTGTCTCTTTGAAATATTCCCTATTTCCATTCTCAATTTTATTTGTGGTGAAATAGCTATATTTTGTTTTCTATGTATTTTCCTTGAAATTGACTCTCTAGATTTGGATCCTGTTACTGTATAGCCATACATGAAAAAGCCAGAAATTTTAAGGATCGACTTGGTTTTGTAATACTTGCAATTGGGATTTTGAATAGCTTTCTTAAATACGAGTTACAGATCTCTTAGAACGAGATTTAATGTCTTCTTTTTTTTTTTTTTTTACTTTCTTTTTCCGATCAATTGAGGCAAAGCATTTTTCCCATTAATTTAAACATTTTCTTCTCATGTTATATTGTTTACAACTGACAAAATGTTAAACCCGCCACATGTTCTATGTGCCTTTTCGAAGCCATCAATCTGTTGAAATATATTTTTTAATATTGTAGTATATATCAGACCGCTAAACTCAAATAGACCAATAGAGTAAGGACTTTGTTCTAAATATCGTCATCCCTTCCCGTTAACCTTGACATACACATCTTATCTTTATAACCTTTAGAAATTGAAGTAATAGATAAATCCATTTTGAATAACAAATTTACTCTTGCTTGGCCACGATTTTATAACAAATATATGACCGTGTCTTGCTCCTAATAAAAACAATAGGTAAGTGCTGTTTAGTGTAATACAATAATATTAGAATTACACTCAAGGCTGTTCGATCCTCTGTTTACAAATAGCAACATTTTTAAAAGACGGTTATAAATTTATATTGTAAAATAATGGAACTTAAAAAGTAGAAAACTAGAGGCTCTCAAGAGCCTGTGTCGCTCACCTGTATTTACTGATGCTTTGGAAATTATGTAAAATAAGGTTAAAATCATAATTAATAGTATTAGATATTAGAAATTATAATGATATCTAAGATAATAACAAAAACTGCAAAATTTCTATAAAATTACTAACTCAGAGGCAGCAACCCAATAACATGTTGTCAGATTCGTCTGAAAATTTCAGGGCAGATAAATCTAAATCTGATGAACATTTTGCCACCTGTCAGATTTGCTCTAAATGCTTCAGTTTCAGAGATATAAACTAAAACTGCATTTTACCCCATGTTCTATTTTTAACCAAGTCGGCCATGATGGTTGGAAGGCGGGATCATTGGACAAATCTTTTAAACTAGATACCCTTATAATGATTATGGCCAAGTATGGTTAAATTTGTCTCAGTAGTTTCAGAGAAGAAGATTTTGTAGAAGATTACAAAATTTACAAAAATTGTTAAAATTGACTATGAAGGTCAATAACTCCTAAAGGGTCGACTGACAATTTTGATCATGCGACTTATTTGTAGATCTTACTTTGCTGAACATTATTGCTGTTTACAGTTTATCTCTATCTATAATAATATTCAAGATAATAACCAAAACGGCAAAATTTCCTTAAAATTACCAATTCAGGGCAGCAACCCAACAACAGGTTGTAAGATTTGTCTGAAAATTTCAGGGCAGATAGATCTTGACCTGATAATCAGTTTTACCCCATGTCAGATTTGCTCTAAATGCTTTGGTTTCAGAGATATAAGCCAAAATCTACATTTTACCCTATGTTCTAGTTTTAGCCATGGCGGCCATCTTGGTTGGTTGGCAGGGTCATCGGACACATTTTTAAACTAGATACCTAATGATGATTGTGGCCAAGTTTGGTTAAATTTGGCCCAGTGGTTTCAGAGGAGAAGATATTTGTAAAAGCTAACGACGACGGACGACGACGACGACGACGACGGACAACGGACGACGGACGCCAAGTGATGAGAAAGCTCACTTGGCCCTTCGGCCCAGGTGAGCTAAAACTGACAGGACGTGTCCTTGTTTTGAGATGCCATAAACTCAACACTTGGTGGGAAATGGTTCTCTCGATTTTTAATACATTTTTAACATTGTAGGGGTTTGGTGGCCATTTTTAAATATATATATAAGCACTACATGGATAAACTACTAACTAGAGGATTACGAATATCTGAAAACGTCAAGAACAAAAAAGCAAACATCCTTAACAGAATTGATAAGTTCCGTCTCCTTTATGTAAGAAAGTCATGTTGAAATTAGGGTCTAATAGCGTAAATCACTATCAAATGTGGATTTCACATTTACTAACAATTCTAATACGAAAATAGTGAAACCATCTGTCAGTAACCACTTTATGTTCTAAATTTATTTATTGTGAATAGGAATTATCTCGTCAACGGAAGTTGTCTTGACTGGGAACATTAGCCGTCATCAAAGCAGTTTGAAAACAGTAAATTTGTCGTGTTTTCTTGTCGAGAACCTCATGGAAATCATGTAGAATTTCTTATCAACCATCATTCCGTAGACAACGTAAGATATGACCATGTCACTAAAAGATGTTTACACAAAGATGGTGAATGCAGACCTGATCATTGTTCATGTTCAAACAGTGGAAACTTGTTTTATTATGCATTCGAATTTGAGGATATCACTACGGAAACCAGCTTTACTTGTGGCATGAGATTTGTTGATAAATTAATACCAAGAAGATTTTAAAGTTGTCAAGTGTGATGTATGATGGGAAAGGTAAGATCAAAATACCTATTGAAATCATTAACAGGTTTAAAGTCTTGTAAGGAATATTGTGACCTTTTAATTCATGATCACTTTCAATGTTATGATTACCATTGTAATACATTGTTCATTACACAATTACCAAATGCAACAGTATTTAAACAAATGTAATTAGTTTCTGGTTATATGAGACACACATGTCAATCACACCACTTGTATGTTGATTCTAATTTAACTTAAGAGGAAAACTTTATATATAATGATATGTATACTTTTTTATGGAAACATACCATAAATTCGATAAAAAACACAGGATGGATTTAAAGAAAAATACGACCAAAGTAATGTCTGTCATCTGAATTCTGGATCAGAATTGCTGGCCATATATACCGCTATAACAGATTTGTGCTCTGATGAACGTAAGATCATCATTGCATCCTTTAGACCCTCCAGACTCATGAAGTCTAACTATAATATTCCGTGTAGCAGAGTCTAACTAATCATAATGAAATGTCATCTGGATATCGACACTTGAATGCATTTAATCAGTTGCATATTAAATGACTTTTAATACTTTTAATATGATATCTTTATCTCTTAATTTCAATTTAATAAATTTACCAATATATGTATTACATGCTTTTTTTCTAATATAGTTATTTTCTGACATACATGCAAACTTTAGACATCTTCTGAAATGCCTGTAACACTCCGGCATTTTATATATAGTGACTAATTTTGTCTAACATTCTATTAAATGCCTTGAAAAATAAAAACAAATTACAAAATGCCTTAAAGTAAACACTGAGCAATTGAAAGTATTAAAGAACGTAGCAGGTATATGTATATTTTAAGCTGTGGTCACACCTTACCGGATAGCTCGAAAGAACGCCGAACAGATGAAAAAAAAGTTTTCCGTTGGCAAAATTTGTATCCGTTGGGTGTCCGTTGGTATACCGATCAAATAAAACGAACTGGTAACGAATGCCTAACGGACACTCATAGGATATGCAACGTACGAGACACCTAATGGAAGCGTACTGGATAAAACGGATAAACAAGATAAGCGGAAAATTAAAAGCGATGATAATAATACATATCTTTCAGGACTAAGCAATGATCTTGCCCACCATCTCCTTTGTTTTCTACATCTTCTCCTTTCGACAACTAGTAGGTTTATATTTGCAACATTTAAGTTCAGTCGGACCTGAATAAGAGCTGCTTGATAGTGAAGATATGCTCTTACTCCAAGATCCATCATGAGTAATAGACGTTCATGACACTCACGAAATCTGACATATCAATAATTGTCATTTTGAGTGACGCGAAATTTTAATTGGCATTTATCCGTTTTACATTCGGTAGGTATCCGTTATCCTTCCGTTCATGTCCGTTTCCATCCGTTCATCATCCGTTTGATCCGTTATACGTCCGGTAGAAGTCCGTTGGTGAATTTGTCTACCGGACCTCTAACGGATGTATAACGGACAAGTAAAGGATACAAAACGAAAACGAAACGGACGAGTACCGTACAAAACGGACGCCTACCGGACGTTTAACGAACACCTCATCCGTTGGACGTCCGTTCAAAGTTTTGAACATGCTCAAAATTTCCACCGGATAGAACGGACGTCGACGAAAAAAAAGAACGCTAAACGGACATGAAACGGATATGGACGGACGTCTAACGGATAAGGACGGTCGTCTAACGGATAAGAACGGACGTCTAACGGACATGAACGGATTGAAAAAAGTTATCCGTTCGTCATCCGTTCGAGCTATCCGTTAAGGTGTGACCAAGGCTTTACGCATGTATTTAAAGAGGTTACAAAATAGAAATAAAATCTACTAAATTATTTAAATGATAACAAAGCCCCAAACTTTGCTAAGCGGATGATGCACCCATATCAGAAGACATATAAAGAGTGGCGAAAGATACTTAAAGTCGGAAACAAACTGACAACAATGCCATAGCAAGAAAAAGGAAAACGATGTCTGGAATATGACAGTTGTTTTCTATTTGTTAGATGTGCTTGAACTTTTGATTTTGTCATTTGATTTGGAACTTTCCGTTTTGAGTTCGTTTTTGGTTTTGTTTTTAATTTTATATCATCAGTGTCTTTTTTCCACAGAATTAAAAGCAATGGATCTGAAACTGAAATAACTAAAGCTCCCGTGATAAATCCTGAAAATGAGACAGGTAAGCCATAAGAACATTTTCATTTGTGAAACAAACATAGTATATATTTCATTTCTAATTTTGCCTTTATTGGTGCTGTAAGGTAACCAATGAGGCAAAAGATTCTGTTATTACTTCATTTAACAATTAAAAGCGGCTTCAGTTTCTTAATCACGTGTAAACTTCATAGTTGATTATTTATTGATTTGATGTCAATGTAGTCTACAAGCAGTTTTATGTGCAAGTTCCAAGAAATCGCCGTAAGACTGGACACGCTGTTATGCGATTTATAGATTAATCTGGTAAGAAATACTGCTAATTATAAGGAGAATAAAGATGTCGTACAAGCACAAACAAATATTATTTGCTGAATACCGAACCTACAGCAAAGTGAAACGGAAGATAGAATGCGTTAAAATATATGTTATCGGTTATATTCTTCTTATTAACTTTTATAAAAAGTGTTCAAAGGTTCTTGATACATGTAGTAAAATTAACTGTAAACTATCAAAATCCTAAGGAATACCCATTTCTCCTTTGACACGATATCGTACAAATATATATATAATAAACAAGCCATGAATTTCAATCAAAATCTTGAATAGCTTTTACTAACGTGCGTCACTGGTTAAAATAGATTTCATCTGCTAATTTTAACCAGTGTCTATACGATCCTGGCCTGTCTCTTCCATACAGCTATATCGCAGGCAAAAAAATAAAGTACCAACAAATGGGAAATTTGCAGACGTCTAATATGTATGTCTTATAAAAATAACAGTCTCTTTATACATGCTCTGAACAAAAGACATGCTCCTTCTTTAAATGAAAAGATAACTTGCAAATAGCCGACTTTTCAGCTGGTATTCAATTTCAATTACGATAAACAAGGAGCACAGGTATGATTGCCATTGAGATATTTATCAACCAGATTCCGAATAAGTTGTATGTAATTAAGCGTTATTGTACAATTGTAAATGACCAAACACTAACGTTTATGCAGCTTTAAAGGTCCCGTTAAAATATGTTAAACAGTTCAACAGAGATACTAAAATGCTTGATAAATGATAACCCAATAAACGGCAAACAATTATAGCAGACAGTAACCAAGGATCACAACTGAGTTTCAATCTCTTGATGTTGAAAAAAACATTTTATATGTATTGTCTATCATTTGTTGTTTCGAAATTATTGGTCTTTTGTTGGGCAATGTATGACAAATATATGTTCAAAAACCTCGCCCGTATTTATAAATTATGTAATTCATTGACCGCTCCCGACATGTGTAACTTCAAGGCATATTTTAGCGGCGATCGATGTCTTTCAAAATTACTTTATTTTTATCAATAGTACCGCTCAAGTCGACGCTAGGGGCCGTCTTGACCTTGTTGTAGGGTATGAATGATTTGTTCATTGTTGAAGACCCTACATCAACTGTCAAGATGAAGAACAGGAATAAAAGCCCTGTTCATTGATAATTTTCTATGTTTTCTATGTATTGTGTGCGATTTTGTCCCATGTACATTTACTCCATATCCTTTCATTTTCTATACATAAATATTTATTGGTATTTAGGTTTCAACGGATCTTTGAGTGCTCAACATTCCACCTAAAATGAGCAGTCTTGTAACAGCACAATATACAAAAGTATAGTAAGATTGCTTTAAAACAGAAACACAAACAAGAAACAAAATACCTATTGTGATTGTTAATATGGCCTTGAAAGATATATGTAGACAAAGTTTTCTTTTGATGGCTGAATGGTTGGCGTAGCCTAATTACCAGTAGCCGAACATAGGCATAATTACCCAAACTTATTCGTATCAATATAAAACAATTGAAATTATGTAGAGGTCTGTCTTAAAGTCAAATGAAACGAGTGACTGTTGAAAATAAAGTTAATCCATTTCTTGAACTAATGCATGCATATATCATAAACTTAAGTCTTCTGTGCAGGATTTTATCATTTTTACACATCCATTGCGTATAATCGTCAAAAAATATTTCACTCGGTCAGTGTTGTTGTGAAAATATGGCAGCCAATTAATGGTCGTGTTTTGAAGCCGAAGTTTACTTGTCGACTTTGTAAACAATCAACAAAGAAGCATGGATATTCTTGTAAGCACGTGTATACCTTGTACAATAAGATATAGATCATTTCGATGACGGAGCGATGTTTACGTTTGTTGATTCTCTCTGCCATTTTGGTTTTCCCTTCGCACTTGCGTAATTGCGATCACCGGATTTTTACGAGAAAGGTCAAGCTGAGTTAACTGCATACGGAAAACATGTCGGCGAATAGTTGGCTGGAAGCAAACAATTCAGAAAAAGTAAATTTCTTCTAAATTTGGACAAATTAAAGAATATCCTTAGAAAAAGTATATGTACATAAGTTTTATAGTGAAAACTAGCCATTTAGTTATAAGAAACATATGCATATTTTTTTTTATTTGAAGTTTCGTATGAATTTTAGGGCAAACGATACAGTTTCGATAACATGATGATTTTTCACGAAAATTAGCAGTCAAGCTATTTTTCACCTAAGTAATTCAAAAATTTACCTTCATGATAAAAGAGGTAGAGATTTTAGACATTTACTCAAAATTTCTGTTTTTTTATATTTCTATCCTTTGCATAGACACACATAACTTTTTATTTCAACAGATAAACACAAGCGGATTTTGTAGACACATTATTAAAATTTTTATAACATAAATATTCTATCTATATGTATAACAGTTCTTTGGAAATAATTGATTTTGAAGAAAGTTTCAGAAATTTAGGAAAAACAGCATTTTTGTGGTATATTTATCAAATCAAAAAAAAATCAATGTTGACTTTTCATTAAAATTGGTACAAATAATCTTCATACGTAATCAAATATAATGCCATTTTAAAAAAGAGGGTCCATGTACTCGTTTTCAAGTTAAATCAATTTAAATAAAAAAAACAGTCGAAAATGCATCTTTTCCCAATATGTCATAGTTTGACGTCGCGAAAATAATATTTTATGTTAGCAACATCATTATCTCCCCTGTAACTGTATTGTATGCCCTTAATGGCTCAATGTAAAATGAATTATAAAAGGTATTTTAAAAAGCAAAGCTAAACAATGCTTAGTTCATTAACATATATTGTGTATACATACTTGTTCAGACATAACAATTGTTTATTTAAAACAACTCGGCACATTTACAAGTTAAGAACTCTGTTAGAGGTCGTCTAATGTCATATTGTAATACTAGTAGTGTAATGCTGTTATTTAGTTAATTGGAAACGTTTGTGTTGATTAAAGATATAAAATAGTTATGTTAAATTCATTTACTCGTTTTTTTTGTTTTTTTTTTGGTCTTTTTATCGATTCTGATTGTTACGATTGGTAACTGTAGTTTGTTCTCTATAAGGTTTGTTTTTATTCTGTCTGAAAGTCATTTCTTTTCAATAATGAATACACATTAAACAATTAAAAAACATAACCTTTAGGAATTCGTCGAAAATGACTATTTGATAAAGTATAAGCTATTAGTAGATGCCCCTAAAAACTTACAAAGGTATGCATTGTGGAGTTAATTTCCACTGTTTAAAGTCTTACGTTTGAATACAAATAACGAAGAAAGAGTTGGATGGATAGCGTTTACAAACTAATATCTGTTTTTGTTTTTGTTTTTTGTTTTTGTTTTTTTTTTTTTTTTGTTTTTTTTTCGTTTTGTTTTGTTTTATTTTTATTTTATTTTTATTATTATTATTATATTGCTTTATCTTTTAGTTACCGTCCCAATTCCCCGTCCAAGAGGATGCCAACATTACCAGTATGTAAAGTACTGCTTAATTTATTTGCCATTGTATTTTTGTACACTTTTAATTAAGATAACTCGAATGATAGTATATGCAATAGCAGGGTTTAAGTTGCATGAACACATCTTTATGTAAAGTCTGTCACTGTTTTAAAAATGAGTTGATATAAAATCCTACAAAATAGACTATAATATATCTTTATCTCGTACTTGAATGTTCCAAAACCAATCTTATACATACAAATGTATTAGTTCACTTGCATAAGAACGAAGCGCAATTATAATGCCAGCTAATGAGTGTTGACACAAAACTAGTTATACCAACGGAGAGAAATTTCTACGCGCAGTGGCATCATCTTACTAGTTATTAAGACACAAAATACCAGGCTTATAATATAAAACGTCATAGGTTTCGTTTATTGAGTATCATAAAATTGAGAATGGAAATGGGAATGTGTCAAAGAGACAACAACCCGACCACAGAACAGACAACAACAGAAGGTCACCAATAGGTCTTCAATACAGCGAGAAATTCCGCACCCGGAGGCGTCCTTAAGCTGGCCCCTAAACAAATATATATACTAGTTCAGTGATAATGGACGTCATACTAAACTCCAAATTATACACAAGAAACTAAAAGTAAAAATAATACAAGACTAACAAAGGCCAGAGGCTCCTGACTTGGGACAGGCGCAAAATGCGGCGGGTTAAACATGTTTATGAGATCTCAACCTCCCCTATACCTCTAGCCAATGTAGAAAAGTAAACGCATAACAATACGCACATTAAAAGTCAGTTAAAGAGAAGTCCGAGTCCGATGTCAGAAGATGTAACAAAAGAAAATAAACAAAATGACAATAATACATAAATAACAACAGACTACTAGCAGTTAACTGACATGCCAGCTCCAGACCTCAATTAAACTGATTGAAAGATTATGTCTTCATCATATGAATATCAGGCACAATCCCTCCCGTTAGGGTTTAGTATCATACCATCATAAAATATATGAGAAGAGCATAACCCGTGTCATGCCAACAACTGGTTTTAAATAAATGTGTTTAGTTCCGATGCAAAGACCCTATAAGTGAATCAATATTAAAGCCAAAATATGCAATCTTTAATGACCTGACAACAGTATCGTAACTATATCCCTTCTTAATAAGTCTATTTAAAGGTTTTGTTAGCTTCTGAGGTGAATACTGACATTTTAGTGCTTTATAAAGAATATTACCATAAAAGATTGGATGTGAAATACCTGAACGTATAAGAAGTCTGCATGTTGAGCTATATTTACGAATGATGTCCTTATACCGATGATAAAATTTAGTAAATGTTTTGACTAGTTTGTGATATCGAAAACCCTGGTGTAATAATTTTCAGTAATACATAAATTTCTTTCGTTAAAATCTGAAACGTTGTTACATACACGAGCGAATCGTACAAGTTGAGATATATAACACCGTAAGATGGTGACAAGGAACGTCACCATCTAAAATGGATAATTAACGATAGGAAATGAAAATCATCTCTTTTATCATAAATTTTTGTATTAAGCTTTCCGTTAATGATATGGATATCAAGATCGAGGAAAGGGCAGTGGTCATTGTTAGTATTAGCTTTATTTAAAGTAAGTTCAACAGGATAAATTTCTTTAGTATACATACTGAAGTCGTCATTATTGAGAGCCAATATATCATCCAAATATCTAAAAGTATTATTAAATTTTGTATCAGATGTTGTTTCGATGGGTCTTTGCTGATTTTAGTCATAAATTGTAACTCATAGCAATACAAAACAGGTCCGCAATAAGTGGTGCACAGTTAGTCCCCATTGGAATTCCGATAACCTGACGATATACGGAATCTCCAAAGCGAACAAAAATATTATCTAGTAAAAATTCAAGGGCAGATATAGTATCAAAGCATGTCCAATTGACATATTTCTTTTGTTTATTGCTACTAAAAAATGACCTAAAAGAGTTAGAACATATGTATTCACATTCTGACTTTTTAAATGCCCATTTAATTAGGTGTGTGAATTTTTTCTTAATGAGAATGTGAGGCAATGTGGTATACAAGGTAGAAAAATCAAAACTTTGAACAGATTCAAAATCACCAATATAAGCATGCAATTTATCAAGTACTTCCAACGAGTTTTGACACTCCAAAAGTAATTAATTCCACTATTTTCAAAGGCCTTATTTGAACAATTTATTATCAGGTTTTGATTGTACCAAGTGAACTGGTAAGAAGAATAGACAATTTAGTAGTGGAACAATGGCTTGAAGACGAAATAAATCTATATTTGTAAGGTGTTTTATGTAGCTTCGGAAGCCAGTACATAGTTGGGACTTTCATTGTATTTGGTTCTGCTTGTAAAGAGGTAGCTAAAAGTTTATGTTTGTTACAGATGTCGTTTTCTGAAAATGGAGTCAGTTGGAATGTTGGTGAATTGGTGATTTCTTTTTCAGGACCTCAATGTAAAATTTACGTCAAACAATAATGATATTATTAGCAGCTTTATCGGCCGGGACAAAACAAATTCCTTGGCTAGTTCTTTAAGTTTATGTTTGATACGAGAAATAGGTTTATTATGGTTGTTGTTAAGAGTAAAATGTTCTTTAAAATGTTGAATACGTATATCAACTATGTTCATTATTGAATTAAAAAAGAGTCCAAAGATTTTTGTCAGCTTTTTCCCGTTTTATCCATTTTAAACAGTAAGTATGGAGTGAGTCGTGGATGATATTACGACACTCATTCCAATTAATGATTGACGGGGGACGATATTTAGGTCCTTTACTGAGGAATGATTTTAACTCTCGGTCTTGAACGATGTTAAGATCTCCTGTTATAACATGGGAAATGGGTCCATAAATGTATTCGGAATTACTACAATTACATGAAGTAGGTGTATTTTCACTGATATTAACATCTTTACACAATTGGCTATAATTAAACACATATTTCCGGGTAGATTTCTTGTAAATATAACAAATAAGAGGAGCTCAGTATTATCAAAATATCCAGGAATTTGTTCTTTAACAGAATGGTCGTTAAAAATACCGGCAATATTTACAAAATCAAAACCTTTATTGACATACTTTATTTTAATAAAATGTTTTTTATGATCTTCAGGGCGATCAATTTTGGGAAACAGTTTAGAATAACAATATGCCATTATAATTTGAACGATTTCATACTTAGGACTGCTATATGAAATTGTGTTGCAATCCTCTAAAATTTTATTTAACTTATTAACCGGTAATGAACAGAGCTTTGTTAACAGATAATGTCTGCCGTTGTTTTTTGAAATAGAAATTAGGTCCGAAATATTGGTATGATTGGTCCGAAATTTTCTTTGATTGCGATTTTTTCTACGACCATGAGAACGGTTTTTACGAACAGTTTTAGAAACTATATCCAAAATGTTAACAGAATCGGTTCTTGATATATTACCAATTCCCATGATATTATCATTAAGACCGAGAGGGTAGACTGTCTGTAATTTTTTAATCCAATTTAATTCAATTATTTTCCGTGATCGTACAAACTTTGAATGAGATTCACCAGGCTGCTTATTTACTACTTCTAAAGGTTGAACTGTTAAATATTTAATAGGATGATTGTGCTTCTTAAGGTGTTGATAAATGATACTTTTGAATTTATTGGGTCTTTTAAAACGATACAGGTGTTCTTGCGTGCGTTTAGATAAAAATCGCCCAGTTTCACCTACGTACTGAATACCGCATCCCGGTTTGTTTCATGTGAGTAAATAAATAATACTGTTTGTTTTCAAGTTATATCAGTTTCAAAATTTAAAGAAAATGTGCGACCATTAAACGTGGACCTTACCGTATTGTTGGTGGAAAGACGGGGACATGTAAGTCATTTTTGGCATGACACTTATCGATAGAAGGGTAACCACGATTTTATTGTTAAAAATGTTAGCGATGGTAGTATTTTTAGATAAGCGATTTTGAAGATAGAGACGTGTAAATACCCTTTGAACGAGTTTAGTATTTAATATTTTTCCATTTCTAAGCTTCATATTTGTTTTTGTTTGTGGATTTAATTAGAAAGGAGCAAAGACTGGCGTCCAGAATATGAACCAGCATACAATCAATTAAATTATGTAAAATGATAATTCTGTTCGGCTAAAGATGTCAAACGCTATCCGTCATTAATTACCCGAAAAATAAAACAAAAGATAGGGTATATCAGGGTAGCGACTGACGTCTGACTAAATAGTAGAATGGGGCTGAAAATTGAAATACTACTTTTGATAAATATTCCTAAAGTAATGAACTAGAAAGTTCTCGCTCGGACACACACTACATAATCTAGTATATTATAAGAGCATAAACCTGAAGCACGGGAGGCACTCTACTGTCTCCACACGGCACTAAAGACAAACTCTGTAAAAAATAAAATTGAGAATGGAAATGGGGAATGTGTCAAAGAGACAACAACCCGACCACAGAACAGACAACAACAGAAGGTCACCAATAGGTCTTCAATACAGCGAGAAATTCCCGCACCCGGAGGCGTCCTTAAGCTGGCCCCTAAACAAATATATATACTAGTTCAGTGATAATGGACGTCATACTAAACTCCAAATTATACACAAGAAACTAAAAGTAAAATAATACAAGACTAACAAAGGCCAGAGGCTCCTGACTTGGGACAGGCGCAAAAATGCGGCGGGTTAAACATGTTTATGAGATCTCAACCTCCCCTATACCTCTAGCCAATGTAGAAAAGTAAACGCATAACAATACGCACATTAAAAGTCAGTTAAAGAGAAGTCCGAGTCCGATGTCAGAAGATGTAACAAAAGAAAATAAACAAAATGACAATAATACATAAATAACAACAGACTACTAGCAGTTAACTGACATGCCAGCTCCAGACCTCAATTAAACTGATTGAAAGATTATGTCTTCATCATATGAATATCAGGCACAATCCCTCCCGTTAGGGTTTAGTATCATACCATCATAAAATATATGAGAAGAGCATAACCCGTGTCATGCCAACAACTGGTTTTAAATAAATGTGTTTAGTTCCGATGCAAAGACCCTATAAGTGAATCAATATTAAAGCCAAAATATGCAATCTTTAATGACCTGACAACAGTATCGTAACTATATCCTTCTTAATAAGTCTATTTAAAGGTTTTGTTAGCTTCTGAGGTGAATACTGACATTTTAGTGCTTTATAAAGAATATTACCATAAAAGATTGGATGTGAAATACCTGAACGTATAAGAAGTCTGCATGTTGAGCTATATTTACGAATGATGTCCTTATACCGATGATAAAATTTAGTAAATGTTTTGACTAGTTTGTGATATCGAAAACCCTGGTGTAATAATTTTCAGTAATACATAAATTTCTTTCGTTAAAATCTGAAACGTTGTTACATACACGAGCGAATCGTACAAGTTGAGATATATAAACACCGTAAGATGGTGACAAGGAACGTCACCATCTAAAATGGATAATTAACGATAGGAAATGAAAATCATCTCTTTTATCATAAATTTTGTATTAAGCTTTCCGTTAATGATATGGATATCAAGATCGAGGAAAGGGCAGTGGTCATTGTTAGTATTAGCTTTATTTAAAGTAAGTTCAACAGGATAAATTTCTTTAGTATACATACTGAAGTCGTCATTATTGAGAGCCAATATATCATCCAAATATCTAAAAGTATTATTAAATTTTTGTATCAGATGTTGTTTTGATGGGTCTTTGCTGATTTTAGTCATAAATTGTAACTCATAGCAATACAAAAACAGGTCCGCAATAAGTGGTGCACAGTTAGTCCCCATTGGAATTCCGATAACCTGACGATATACGGAATCTCCAAAGCGAACAAAAATATTATCTAGTAAAAATTCAAGGGCAGATATAGTATCAAAGCATGTCCAATTGACATATTTCTTTTGTTTATTGCTACTAAAAATGACCTAAAGAGTTAGAACATATGTATTCACATTCTGACTTTTAAATGCCCATTTAATTAGGTGTGTGAATTTTTCTTAATGAGAATGTGAGGCAATGTGGTATACAAGGTAGAAAAATCAAAACTTTGAACAGATTCAAAATCACCAATATAAGCATGCAATTTATCAAGTACTTCCAACGAGTTTTTGACACTCCAAAAGTAATTAATTCCACTATTTTCAAAGGCCTTATTTGAACAATTTATTATCAGGTTTTGATTGTACCAAGTGAACTGGTAAGAAGAATAGACAATTTAGTAGTGGAACAATGGCTTGAAGACGAAATAAATCTATATTTGTAAGGTGTTTTATGTAGCTTCGGAAGCCAGTACATAGTTGGGACTTTCATTGTATTTGGTTCTGCTTGTAAAGAGGTAGCTAAAAGTTTATGTTTGTTACAGATGTCGTTTTCTGAAAATGGAGTCAGTTGGAATGTTGGTGAATTGGTGATTTCTTTTTTCAGGACCTCAATGTAAAATTTACGTCAAACAATAATGATATTATTAGCAGCTTTATCGGCCGGGACAAAACAAATTCCTTGGCTAGTTCTTTAAGTTTATGTTTGATACGAGAAATAGGTTTATTATGGTTGTTGTTAAGAGTAAAATGTTCTTTAAAATGTTGAATACGTATATCAACTATGTTCATTACTGAATTAAAAAGAGTCCAAAGATTTTTGTCAGCTTTTTCCCGTTTTATCCATTTTAAACAGTAAGTATGGAGTGAGTCGTGGATGATATTACGACACTCATTCCAATTAATGATTGACGGGGGACGATATTTAGGTCCTTTACTGAGGAATGATTTTAACTCTCGGTCTTGAACGATGTTAAGATCTCCTGTTATAACATGGGAAATGGGTCCATAAATGTATTCGGAATTACTACAATTACATGAAGTAGGTGTATTTTCACTGATATTAACATCTTTACACAATTGGCTATAATTAAACACATATTTCCGGGTAGATTTCTTGTAAATATAACAAATAAGAGGAGCTCAGTATTATCAAAATATCCAGGAATTTGTTCTTTAACAGAATGGTCGTTAAAATACCGGCAATATTTACAAAATCAAAACCTTTATTGACATACTTTATTTTAATAAAATGTTTTTATGATCTTCAGGGCGATCAATTTTGGGAAACAGTTTAGAATAACAATATGCCATTATAATTTGAACGATTTCATACTTAGGACTGCTATATGAAATTGTGTTGCAATCCTCTAAAATTTTATTTAACTTATTAACCGGTAATGAACAGAGCTTTGTTAACAGATAATGTCTGCCGTTGTTTTTGAAATAGAAATTAGGTCCGAAATATTGGTATGATTGGTCCGAAATTTTCTTTGATTGCGATTTTTCTACGACCATGAGAACGGTTTTACGAACAGTTTTAGAAACTATATCCAAAATGTTAACAGAATCGGTTCTTGATATATTACCAATTCCCATGATATTATCATTAAGACCGAGAGGGTAGACTGTCTGTAATTTTTTAATCCAATTTAATTCAATTATTTTCCGTGATCGTACAAACTTTGAATGAGATTCACCAGGCTGCTTATTTACTACTTCTAAAGGTTGAACTGTTAAATATTTAATAGGATGATTGTGCTTCTTAAGGTGTTGATAAATGATACTTTTGAATTTATTGGGTCTTTTAAAACGATACAGGTGTTCTTGCGTGCGTTTAGATAAAATCGCCCAGTTTCACCTACGTACTGAATACCGCATCCCGGTTTGTTTCATGTGAGTAAATAAATAATACTGTTTGTTTTTCAAGTTATATCAGTTTCAAAATTTAAAGAAAATGTGCGACCATTAAACGTGGACCTTACCGTATTGTTGGTGGAAAGACGGGGACATGTAAGTCATTTTTGGCATGACACTTATCGATAGAAGGGTAACCACGATTTTATTGTTAAAATGTTAGCGATGGTAGTATTTTTAGATAAGCGATTTTGAAGATAGAGACGTGTAAATACCCTTTGAACGAGTTTAGTATTTAATATTTTCCATTTCTAAGCTTCAGATTTGTTTTTGTTTGTGGATTTAATTAGAAAGGAGCAAAGACTGGCGTCCAGAATATGAACCAGCATACAATCAATTAAATTATGTAAAATGATAATTCTGTTCGGCTAAAGATGTCAAACGCTATCCGTCATTAATTACCCGAAAAATAAAACAAAAGATAGGGTATATCAGGGTAGCGACTGACGTCTGACTAAATAGTAGAATGGGGCTGAAAATTGAAATACTACTTTTGATAAATATTCCTAAAGTAATGAACTAGAAGTTCTCGCTCGGACACACACTCCATAATCTAGTATATTATAAGAGCATAAACCTGAAAACATACCATTGATTCTGTTATTAATTTTGAATACAAATAAAGTAATGCTTACTATCGAGTGATATGTATCATCCTCCATTGTCATTTATCTATTATCAAATTATCTAAATCTTATTTACAATTTAAATCTTTTATATGACCTTATAAATATCACCACAGAATGTCCATAAAACAATCATGTACATTGAATAGCATGTAGGATTAAAAACTTATGTCTTTTTAAGAAACAGGACTTAACTGGAGTTTTATAGCCGTGGCAGTGGTCTTACCGTCCTTCTAATTTGTGTTTTTGCTACTGTATTAAGAGGAATTGAAAAGGTATTATTGATATTTTCTTTTAGTACTTTTCCAATATTTTCATGTTTATTGCAAACTCAAATAATGCAACTGATATAACCAAAAGATGCTACGACATTATTCCAGAAGAAGTAATGTAAACTAATTATTTTACATCTGATACATTATCCAAGTTTTGTCTGAATATATAACAGCAATATAAGATACAAGATCACAGGCTTTACAATAGAGTACAGATTATTGAACCTAATAACAGCTATACGCTGAGTGATGATCAATAATAATTATTAATCAATATGGCTTAGAAAGGGTGTGTTGAAAAAGTATTGAGCTATTTAACAAAATGATTAAGTTAAACATATTTATCATTAGGAAAGTTGAATTCGATGTAACATCTGAAATCGTGAAAGGTGCTTAGCTGTAGTAGGTATAAGGTATCCAGTTATACATAATCACAAAATCAAACCAACTTGGTTATTGCTACAAGGTAGGGATGTGCAAAATAAAAATATGCTTTGTTTTTAGTGTTAAAATATTGTAGAATCACCGTTACGAAACCGCATTTCGAGACAGTGGAACTAAATCAACCATTGTTAATAGGTATAATACAGTAAACATATTTAGTATTTAATTTCATCAAATGTTGAACTTTTCATGGGCATGCATACTATTCATTTAAATTATTGCATAGGTTCAAAATATATAATTCATAGATAAGTTCAAATTACGAATTCTGATTTCATTTGTATATTTATTTAATTATGTATTCATATATGTTTTAGGTCCCGTGCGTACTATTACAAACTTTTATTGGGGGATGGGGAGTCATTTCCCAAAGGTCATTCTTTATCGCAACAGGTAACATTTAAAAATCTTTAAATGTTACCTGTTGCGATAAACCTTTCACGCCGTTTATGATCCTTTTAGCACAAAATAAACATAAGTATATTTTCATTACCATTATAAAGTGATTTTCCTGTTCTGATTTTCTCAATGTTCTCCTTTTCATTGAACAACCGATTGATATTATATATTGTAAAGGGCTACATCGCTTACTAATAAGTTAACACCTGCTAATGTACATGGTCCTGTCCTGATGCAGGAACGTCGTCAAGTATTTTGGTAAAAGAAACGAAACGTTTGAAAAGCCAAACCTTGAAACTCTTTACAACATACAACACATATAAGACATAATCAGAAAAGTTGATCCTCTTAAATATATTTATAATTTTTCAAGAATATTAGCGAATTAAAACGTGAACCACTGATCAACTACTTGCGTAGTGTGGACTTCCATATGTCAACTGCATCTGATTATATTTTACTTTTTAAAAGGGTTCGCATTTCGAGTTTTCTGGTACAATTTGAAGGATTTTAGTGTGATGGCTATTTATGTACCATCGAGGATAATACTTTGCTGTCGGAAATGGCTGCCGACATCAGAAAAATGACTGCCTCTAACCAGCTGTTTAAGATTTGAACGAAAATTAATAATTGTTGTCTTTAGCAAACTGCGTTATTGATTTGTACAGTTTGCTTATTTTATCAATACTAGCTATAGGTCAGTGCCAACTGTATAAGTGTGTGACGTTTTACACAATTACATTATTACAATCTTACAATGTATATTATTGTGATGGGATCAAATTGGACGAATTCAATTGCTATATGGCTGTTTTTTTTTTTGTTTTTTTTTTTTTTTTTTTTTCATTTGAAATATAAGTTTACTGTTTTCTTGTATTTCAATTTCTGATATATTGTTCTATTATAAATGACTGAATTTGAGAGGTTCATTCCGACCAAAACATCCTATTAACTGTCAGTATTCCTTTAATATCAAAAATATTAAAACGTCTTGAATCAATTTTCAGATAATAAAGAGCCTAAGGAAAACAAGGAAAATGTTTGGAAACTGGGGTTACTTATTGCTAAAATTGCAAAGAAAGTTATAAAAAGAATAGTTACTTGCACATTACTAACTGATGATCAAACATTTACGTCGTATCTAAAAAATGAAAATAATAAGCATGCATTATTTCATGCTTGGCATTATAAGAAAAGATGTTGTCAATGCAAACCAGACGATAATGGTCAGAAGGAAAGTCTGCTAACCAAACAACAATTTCAAATCATGTTTAATAAACAACCTATCCGATAATGACTTTATGGATAAATGGCAGAAGATTCAGAGTTCTATAGTTGATCTGGCCTCAATGATAGATTCTGACTTCTGTAATGAAATTAAGGGAGAAATATATGATTTACAACATGAAAATTTAAAACCACAACAGCGTGTTCAGAGAAGTTGACAGAATTGTTGATGCAGTCTAAACAAGATATGAGTCTGAAGCTTAATGTAAGTTAAAACAGTTATTGAAATGACTCAGTGGTATTTTCAATCCCATTCTCATATTTAAAAAGAAGTTTGATGAATTTTAATGATGCATTGTGAAAAGCAACGCATAATTCTATATTTTTCTTAAGATTTTAATGTTATGACATATATGTATAATTCAGATAATAATTGAAGTAAGACGTAGAAAAAAAACTTTTAAGAATAAGCCAAATATACAAAACGAGGTTGTCAAAATGTATAAAAAAACATATCTCAGTATTTATTACAGACCATTTAAAAAGATGCGAACGACCCTATTACCTAGCTAAATTATTTTTGACATCGTTCAATATACAGAAGTAGTGTTATTTATGTTTTATTTATTCTTGCATCCATTTCCATTTTCTTCTTAAATTATTAATATTATAATAAATGCTTGATCAATTATACAGATAATAATGAAAACAAGTCACAATGACTAACACTTATTTTATATAAAGTCTATCTACTATGATTCGTCCTTGTTTTTATTCGTTAATCGAACAGTGATGTTGAATTCATATGCACACTAGATTTCTAACATCGATCTCGAGAGATGTCTTTAACACTTTTCTCATTCGGTCAAATTTTCATACAATTTAAGGATTTCAATCCTATTAATATGAACCATTCTCTTTATTGGACACTGGAATTAATTGGTTGCTGATTGCCAAAAACTGTACGTATCGCGCCGAAAACATAAGTCCAAATAATCAGGTCGATACATTTTCTTGAATTGATCTCCATACAATATAACACTTTTGTTATAGCTTAAAAACATCTTTATTTACAAAATAGGCTTAATTTTTTACCGTAGATAGTTGAATGTAATTAACAAATTTATTGAATCAGTTGCATTGCTAGATGAACAACTTTACCGGGTCTTAATCGTAAAAAAAACATGATTGATATTTCGACAAGAAATGCAGTTTAGTTCTTGCTTATCATGTTAATTGGATAAGAAATAAAAAGGATCATAAACACATGTACGGGCTTTTTTTTAAATACATGAAGCATTATACAAATAGAAAAACACATCTATTGTTGTGTTATTTGGAAAACTTGATATAAACATGAAAAATGAAAGTAAGTAGTGTCATACTTATATATACAAGAGAGAAAACTATTTTGTTATCCTTAGCATTGAGCTTTTTTTAACATATAATATGCATTAAATTATTGGTAGGTAAATACAAATCTTTTTCAATCGTATCTCAATAAATACGTTACGCCTATGCACGTTCACGCTTTACGGACTTCATTAAAAAGGTTCTTACAAAAAACTTAGTTTTAAGGAAGGACGACTAAAAAGGTTGTATGGTCACATCGCAAATTGGTTACCTAATACGCTGTGTCGGTGTGTCAACTCACTGGCGATATTTTTCACGGTTTCAGATCTCTAGGTACCAGTGTATAACCTGTGGACGCACCCAGTCTCACTTCTGTTGGAGGTCATACGATTCCACAAGTTTTGATTTGTTTTCTTGATTTGTCACTTCGTTTTAATATAAGAGATCTGACCATCGGAAAACTAATGTCGATTAGTGTTTACTGGTTATTTCTAAAATACTGAAATTGATACAGTTTACAACACATATACATTCTCTCTTTTCATCCTTGTTTTAGTAAAAATGTTTATTTTCTTAAACAGCAACTATATGAAGAAAAGTTTAGGTCTAAGTTAACAGAAGCTAGCAAGATTGCCGATAGAAATCGAAATAAAGGTAATATTTTATTAATATTAACAATATTTACCATTAGGAATCAAAATAAAGATGTGTCTTTTAACTAAAAATGTGCATTTATAATTGTTAAACGAAATTAAAATATACTTCATAAAATATTCGACTGAATCATAGCATATAATGCTGAAATAGTATATCAAAGCAAGCCCCATTATAAAAATAATTAGACGCGATCTAATTGCCAATGATACAACTATCCACCAGAGTTTAAATTAAGTGGGTGTAAGGAATCAAAGGCAGCTATGAACAATAAAAAACACAAACCGTATAGTCGGCTATGAAAGTGCCTGACATGGAAAATGTGAAACAAGTCAAACGACAAAACTAACGGTATAATGTATAACAAAAACAATTTACGTCAAATAAAAAACAGACATAAACCAACGACCACCACTGAACATAACGAAAGTGGTAACGATTAACATGGTTGTGAAAACTGACCTCTCTCTATAACCTGGACAATGGCGTAACAGCATAACATAAGAAAAATAACTCTACAAATCTGCAGCAACTCAAAAGTCGGTTCGAGGCACAAAATCAACTAACAAAAACGCAATGAACTCAAAGCAGCGACATACGATTGCTCGCAGTTACTGACTATTACTAGTATTCATAATTCATGACCTATCAGAAGACAGTAGCAATCAGTACATATCCAATGGATTTAGTGTAAAGACTTTATAAACAGTCTGAAAAATGTGTGTAACCTTGTGCAATGTTAAAATATACGTTGCCAGTATCGGAAGGATAATCAGTTCTCAAAACCGTACATATTTAGCATCAAATATTCAGTTGAGGTTTGTACCACTAAATACAACATTTGAAGATGTGTCTTCTGTTTTAAATTGAAAACCTATAAGAATAAGTTTATTCAAAAGTTCAATAAGTTTACGTTGATCGTATCTAAATCCAAGGAATAGTAAACAACATTAACGTAAAATTTAGGATGTGATAACCCGTTTTATAAAAATTCTGCAAGTACATTTCCTAACCAAATGTCTGTATTCTATGAAAGAATAAGACTGCTATTATGAGGAAGGTAATCGTTGATTGTTATAGTCAGTAAGAGCTGTTTTACTAGTCTATTCAAACCAACTTAATTTTTCTATATCACTGATAACAGTACATATATCGTTGATATTTAACAGTAAAGTGCAAGAACAAAATGCATAATGCAATTTAAAGCAATTTGAACCCAGATTGAATCAAGAAACAGGATGTAACTAACATAACTTCAGAAAGCTTGCATCTTTCAGGTTTTGTTTTCTTAGAGGTATTGGCAGTCAAAGTTATTCTATATTTTGCCCCTGTAGGAGAATTAGACCCCGCATGATCTACTGATTGGTACGTCCCCTCCCGGTCAAAAACCTTTCAGTGTTGTGTTTGAAGAATGTATTGCGCAAATTGTTATGAAAGGATATCAATTCCTCTTGCAATGGAAGCAAAACTCTTAAGAATCATTTTGGTAAATGCAATTGTGCCGTCGTTCGCCCTTTTCAATTCTCCTTATATTTTTAAGGTGTCATAAAATGTATGTTCCCTGCCTCTTCCTTCCTTTCTCAATATTTTACTTTTGGTTCATTTAATATCAAATTAAAGTCAATTGTCTCAATATGCATTTTTTGTTTCTTGCGTGTCAATAATAAATCGTTCTTCGTCTTGCATGCTTTTAATTTTGCCTGCTTGTTGTCGTCTGTTTTTCACGTCTTTTTTAACACCACTTTTCTTTTCATTTATTTTACTCTGTTAGTAAAAATAATGTTATTGTCTTTCCATTTTTAAAGAAAAGAATATCTTTACAAAGATGGATCAACTTTCTATAAATATTGTGGAATATCCAGATGTAAAGATGGAAGATTATCCAGGTAAGAAATAAATGAAGTAAATGTGTTGTTTTGAAAAGGCGCGTTATCACTTTGAAATTTAAAAAAAAATAATAATCAAATCAAATTGTTTTAGAAGTATGAAAGAATACAAGTAAAGCAGTTCCCTTTTGTTTCATCTTTAATGCATTTCAATTGTTTTGTTACCGTTGCTGTTCGTGGGTTATTCTATTAAAACAAAATTGTACTAGTTAAGTACCTGTCTTTGTAAGAACCATGGAGGTTCCTGTTGATGAGTGATTCATCACCCTCTTCAAATGTCTTTATATTTTGTTTATGAAGAAGGTATGGTATGAAAATAAGTTTCATATGTTATTTTTTTCTTTTGAACCTTGGTTGCCATGGAAACCATTCTTACAAAATTTTGCCAAAATAAGTACAAAAGTAGCCTTTGAAAATTGAAATATAAGGGATTTTAAAGAATCATTGAAATAAAGTTAATCAATACAAACAATAAGTATATTTACAGTATTGACAAACAAAACCCCAAACTATACAAAAACGTTAAAATTTTGAATTTACTACATAGTTTGTTTCCATAGCAACCATATAAAAATGTGTTAAAATTCGAAAATGAAAAATTTCAAAACTCCTGAATTTTAAATCTGTTTATCTCCCAAGACCAACAATACAATTACATGAAATTTTGAAAGACAACATTCTATATATTCATAAAATAAAAAGAAAGTCGTGTGTTTTTTTTTTTTTTTTAAAAATAATTTTAGTAAAAATTGTCAATTTTCACCAAAATTCAGATTACCAAACAGATGAATAATCAAACATTTTGAACTTAAAAGCTAAAATATTCCATTTGTATGTGCAATTCTGACACACATTTGTTAATTTTAAACTAGATTATATGATAAATGAAGATATACTTGTACAAAACGAAAACTCATCACTCTGGGTATGGTACCCCCCCACCACCACCACCACCACCACCACCACCACCACCACCACCACCACCACCCCCACCCCCACTTTTTTGAAAAAAATCATTTTTCAAAATTATAAAATTTGTTGAAAAAATGTGGAATCTTATTGTGTTTACTTGTGAACTAAGCATTTTGAGAATTTAAGCATAACATTACTTCTATAGTTAGATGTAAGATTTCTCAAGTTTGAAAAATGGTAATACGCATAACCCGTTGTCGTGCCTCGGATTGATGCTGTTAGTGAAAAAGAATAATATTGAACTCCAAAAACATTTAAGTCTGTGTATAAAAATAAGAGGATGTGTTGTAATTGCCAATGAGACAACTCTCCACAAGAGACCAAATGACATAGAAATGAACAACCACAGGTCATCGTACAGCCTTCAACAATGAGCATAACATGATTGTCTGTAAAACAAATCTTAATGAACAATTTAAAAAAAATTGCCCTAGACTAAGATCTGCTAAACAAGAATGCACACCCTGAAATGTCTGGTTGGTTTTATTTATCAATGATTACTTTTGAAACTCTGTTATATAAAGATTTTAATACAAGTATCATATTAACTTAACATTATCAATGTTCTAAGAAAATGAGGTCAGGGTAAGATGAACTATGTCAGACAGACGAGAGAGAGACGGAAACGAAAAATTCAGCATTTTTTCATTTTAAAGGACATAACTCATTAACAGTACAAGTGACACCAATAAAACTCAAACTAGATCTGTATTTTATGGTAATAAGCATTGTGTATAAGTTTCAAAACATTTGGTTGTGGCTAACTTAAGTTAGAGAACGGAAACAAAAAAAGTCAGCAATTTTTCCATTTGTAAAGGTGTATAACTCTAGAACGGACGTACTTACGAACAAGGGTACAACTTAATGCCCCTTCGGTACGGTGGGGCATACAAATTCTATGTGTTCTATCTGAGGAAATATATACCAACGATCTATCTTAAACTGTGCAAGACTTTGTCAATGTTTGTATAGTATATGATGGAAAAGGACAGCTTAATTTAGTCTTTCAATTTTTTTAATAACCTAACTAAATTATCATTTGTATAAGGCAGAGTTATCGCATCTTTACAGTTCTCAAAACCTATTCTCCTTGTGGGCCTTGAGGAAAATTTGCTGGTCCTAACTAGTATATACTGTTTTGATTCTCAAAACCTTAGGACCACCATGTGCAAAGATTATTCATGGAATTTTGATCAATTTTATCAATTGTTATATTTACACATTTGTATGCCCCTGCCATGGCGGAGGGGCATTAAGGTTGTACGTCCCAAAGTTGGTTTCTGTTCTCTAACTTTAGTTTGCCTCAACCAAACATTATGAAACTTAATCACATTGCTTATTACCACAAAACACAGACCAAGTTTGAATTTTGGTGTCACTTTAACCGTTCTAGAGTTATGCCCTTTACAAATAGAAGTATTGCTGTATTTTTCGTTTCCGTTCTCTAACTTTAGTTTGTCTTTACCAAATGTTATTTAAATTATACACAATGCTTAAAACCACCAAGTACAGATCAAGTTTGAATTTTGGTGCACGTGGTGTCACTTTTACTGTTCTAGAGCCATGCCTCTTTACAAAGGGAAAAAGTTGCTGAATTTTTCGTTTCTTTTTCTTTCTTTAGTTTGCCTCACCCAAATGTTATGAAACTTTTACAAAATACTTATGACCACAAAACTTACATAAAGTACACATTTGATTAGTGTCACTTTTACCGTTCTTCAGTTATGTCCGTTTATAACTTTTATGATATGCAAGCGGAGCATCATCTGTGTCCAATGGACACATTCCGTATTATTTCAAGCTCTTTTGCATAAGTTAGATTCATTATATATTAGAATAGAAAGAACGGTTCTGTAGTTCTTCTTCAATTTCAATTTTGACACACGGCGTTAAATCGACATAGTGACAAATAAGTGTTTGCATAAAAGTTTCGATACATGTCGAATTACATGGGAGGTAAATAGTAACAGCCATTATGTGTATATAATCTGACTCTGCGCAATAGTATACTAGTCAACAAAAGAAACGATACAAGGCAATGTATTAAATTTTCCATATATAATGAAATTGGAACACTGTACCAAACTTAATAACTATCCCATTGGTCTAATTTTTACAGAGTGTTATTTTCTTATCAAAACCACTGATTTAAGACAAAAGACCGATTTTTGTTTTTTATTTTTTATTTTAAAAATAGTCTTTTTGCCAAAAATAATAATCAATATTAGAACTTTAAATTTTAAACTTAAACATGGTCTGCTTAAAATTTTGATTGTCGTCCGTCCTTGTGTCCATCTGGCTGTCCGTGTGTCTGTCTGTCTGTCTGTCTGTCCGGTCCTTGCAGCGCTCTCACATGTACAAATCTTGTCAGATTTTTACCAAACTAATACTTTAGGTTAATATAAGCAACATCTCAAACAAGTTATATATATTGGTGGCCAATCGACCTTTTAAGAGTTATTACCCTTAAAAATATTAAATTTATGGAAAGTGGCCTCGTTAGCGCTCCTGAGAGTACAAGTTGTTTATTTTTCATTTTCAGTATATTTCTGATAGAACGGACGTAGTTTTTTAGTTCACCGTTCCATCATTTGGCGTCCGTCGTCGTCCGTCCGGTGTTAACTATTTCAAACATCTCCTCTGAATCCACTGAACCAATTACAGCCAAACTTAAGCTGAATGATCCTTAGGATATCTAGAATAAAGTTTGTGCTTTATTTTATTTTGTCAAAAACATGGCCGCCATGGCTAATGTTATGAAAAGAAAAATCGACTTTTGATTGTAGCCAACAAAAGACACAAATCAATAATAAAATTTAACAAGATTTATTATACACTAGTTTACAAAAGTATTACACAAAAGAAATGTCAACTTAACTGTCAAAATATGAGTCCAATCTTTTATCTTTTCTTTATCCGGAAATCTTCACGGAATCCACAGAATATTATATCCAATTGGTCACAATCTAGTATGATGTAGTTTGTAAATAAAAGTGTCAATCCAACTGTTGAGAATGTTGATGTCTATCGATGTCTAAGTCTATCTATGTCTATGTCCAAATCTCTATATTTTTACTAACTTTTGGGTCTGCATTTAAATACTTAAACAGAAACTTCTAGACAATGCTAGAAATATAAATTACGCATCTTTTGTTATGATCATTCTGGAAACGTTATGTAAGTGAAATAGAAAGTTCTAATCATTCCATGAGTATCAATGAATGTTCCAGTGAATTCTAAACTGCATAGTTGTAACACAATGTATTTTATTTTGTACACAATGTATATAAAACAATGTAAACATTCTTAGGCCACACAAAACAAATTAGGCCAACTAAATAAATATAATAGTTACAATATCATAACACCTCCCCTTAAAAAAGTTTGAGTGTAACAAAACTTTTCATGAATAATATGTACAAAAATACATAGTATATACAAATTGTTTCAATAAGTTCTAGATAAAGCATCTGCTATTACATTGTCTTTACCTTTAATATGTTTTACAATAACATCATATTCCTGTAACAATAAACTCCACCTAGTCAATCTCTGGTTCTTGTTTCTCATTTTATGTATGAAGGTGAGAGGATTATGATCAGTATAAACAAGAATAGGATGCACAGTGGGATTTAAATATACATCAAAATGTTGAAGTGCAGACAACAGTGCAAAACACTCTTTTCAATAGTTGAATAATTTTTCTGATGTTTATCTAATTTCTTAGAAAAATATGATAAAGGTTTCTCAACATTATCATCTGTCTCTTGATATAAAACAGCTCCAACTCCTACATCACTTGCATCAACGGCAAGTTTGAATTGTTTTCAAAGTCTGGAGTGATCAGAACTGGACTATTAATTAAAAGTGATTTGCTATTTTCAAAAGCGTTTTGACAATTTTCACTCCAGATGAATTTAGAATCTTTCCGTAAAAGATGAGTCAATGGTTGAACAACAGTAGCAAAATTTGAACAAAATTTTCTGTAAAATCCAATCATGCCTAAATATCTCATAAGTTGTTTTTATTTGTAGGAGGAGGAAATTTAGTAATTCCATCCACTTTAGCCGTAATAGGTTTCACTTGACCCTGGCCAACTGTATGCCCTAAATAATCAACAGTGGCCTGGCAAAATTCACTTTACCAAGATTTACAGTCAAATTTGATTGTGACAATCTATCAAAAGTATCATATAAATGTGTTAAATGTTCTTCCCAGCTATCACTACATACAATAAGATCATCAATATAAGCATAACAACAGTCTAAATCTTTTATAACATTATTGATCATTCTTTGAAATGTAGCTGGAGCACTTTTCATGCCAAACGGCATTACAGTATATTGAAATAAGCCGTCTGGTGTGACAAAAGCTGATATTTCTCGAGCTCTCTGTGTCAATGGGACTTGCCAGTAACCTTTCAATAAATCAAATTTGCTCACAAATTTTGCTTGCCCAATATTATCAATGCAATCGTCTATCCTTGGAATCGGATACGAATCAGATTTTGAAACAGAATTCACTTTTCTGAAATCAGTTACGAAACGAAAGGTTTCATCTGGTTTGGGCACAATCAGACAAGGAGAGCTCCATTCACTGTTACTCGGCTCAATAATATCATTGTCAAGCATATATTTAATTTCTTTTCTCATAAATTCAAGTTTGAGTGGATTGAGCCGGTAAGGATGTTGCTTAATTGGAGAAGCATCACCTACATCGACATCATGACAAACAGCAGTGGTTTTGTTTGGCACATCTGGAAAAAGATTTTTAAAAGAAAATACCAAAGCTTTTAATTTTCTCTACGATCAAAAGACAGATGTGCAAGTTTTGAATCTAAATTTGACAAAATTTCTGAATTTTTCAATCTAACTGTCTCTTCCATAGTTTTAGAACTAAAGGTGGTTCAATTATATCTGGTTTGTCATGATTTTCTCCAATTTAACCATGGCTAAAGTGGCAACTGGTTTACTCTCACCTTCATTAGTACGCTCAAAATATGGTTTTAACATATTAATGTGACACACTCTATTTTGTTTACGCCGACCTGGTGTTTTACAATATAATTCAAATCATTGATTTTACTCTCTATGGTATAAGGACCACAATATTTAGCTTGTAATGGATGTCCAGGGACTGGCAAAATACAAGTACCTTTTCACCTGGCTCAAAAACTCTGTCCCTGGCATCTTTATCGTACCATATTTTCATCTTATTCTGAACAGTTTTAAATTGTTCTGAGCAATTTGACAAGCAGTATACAATTTTTCTTTAAATCTAGATACATAGTCTAGAAGATTCAAGTCAGTGTGTTCAGTAAGCCATTTTCCTTAATCAATTTTAAAGGTCCCCTTACAGTATGACCAAATACCAACTCAAAGGGACTAAAACCAAGGGATTCTTGAACAGCCTCTCGGACCGCAAAAGTAAAAGTGAACACCATCATCCCAATCCCTGTCAAATTGAAGACAAAAAGTTCTGATCATGTTCTTCAATGTTTGATGAAAACGTTCTAAGGCACCTTGAGATTCTGGATGATAAGCACTTGACCTATACTGAGCAATCCCTAACTGGTACACGACTTGCTGAAATAAACCTGACATGAAATTTGAACCCTGGTCGGACTGTATAGACTTTGGAAGTCCTACTAGCGTGAAAAATTTGATCAGAGCTTTGACAATAGTAGGTGTCTTGATATTCCTTAACGGAATAGCCTCTGGAAAGCGAGTGGAGATACACATGATTGTCAATAAATACGCATTTCCGGTCTTGGTCTTCGGTAAAGGTCCAACGCAATCAATTAGTACTCTGGTAAAAGGTTCTTCAAAGGCTGGAATAGGCAGAAGTGGTGCTGATGGTATTTTCTGGTTAGGCTTACCAACAACCTGGCATATATGGCATGATTTGCAGTATTCTGCGACATCACTTTTTAGTCTTGGCCAGTAGAAATGTTGTAAGATCTTAAGGCAAGTCTTCCTTATACCTAAGTGTCCAGCCAAGGGGGTGTCATGGGCAAGACCAATAATGTCTTGCCTATAGACTTTAGGCACCACCACTTGGTATACCACTCTCCATTCCTCCTCTGGGGTAGCATCAGGGGGCCTCCACTTTCTCATTAAAATGCCGTCTTGATGGTAATAGCATTCGGCCACTTTGTCTGCTTCCTCCTGTGGTTGAGCCCTCTTGCTGAGCTGAAGAACCTCAGGGTCTTTATTTTGCTCTTCGACAAATTTCCTTCGGTCTAATGAATGGCTGTTTACGTCTGGCCATGGCATAATTACATTCTTGCTAATACTAGGTGGTCTTATTACGGCCTTCTCTGAGCTACCGGGACCTTCAATGTCGGCTAGAAAGGTGTCAGAAAGGTCCATGTAATCAAACTGGTCTTCTTGCAAATCCTCATTTTGTTGTTTTCAGCCATCGCCCTAGTAACGACACAAGCTGGATACAGTTCAGCATCATCTTCAGGTGATTTAACATCCACCACCGGTTCACTGGTAACAATTGGTTCAGCAACCACTTTGTTCCTAGCTAGATCATTTCCTAGCAATAATGAAACACCCTCAACAGGGAGATTAGGACGAACACCCACAACAACTGGTCCAGTTATCAAATCTGACTTCAGATAAATACGATGGAGGGGAACATCTATACAACCTAACTCCACACCTTGTAACAAAACGGAGGCACCAACAGAAGTCTCCTCGGACAAAGGCAACACACCTTCTAACAATAAAGACTGAGAAGCTCCAGTGTCCCGTAAAATCTTAATAGGCTGAGGAGTAGTATTATTAACAATAGAAACAAACCCATCTGACATAAAGGGTATATAATCCTCCATGTAATCACAAAAACTGGACTTAAACGCCTGACTCGCAGGACATTCCAACGTATGGGTAAAACGGGGTGTCGTACAAGCACTGGTCTTGGGCTTATTATCTCTTTCATTCTTCTTCTGGAGTCTAAAACAATCAGCCATCAGGTGACCATTCTTCTTACAATAAGCACAAGTCAGTGACTTCTTCTCAAAAGTATTAAATTTTGGACTAGACATATTATAACTAGACTGACTCTTATTCTGTGCAACCGGTTTATTATCAGTACGCTCAGTGCTTTGATTCTTGTAATTTCCACTCAAGTATTAAAATTTTGACCTTTGAAACTTCTCTTATGTGAAAGGGTATAATTATCGGAAATAACAGCTGCATCTTGTAATGTCTCAACAGTTTTGTCATCTAAATGTGTTTTAAGTCTAAATGAACACCCTGCTTGAACTCTTCTAATAACATCAATTGTCTTAAATTATCAAAATTTTTATTTATTTTCTTTGACGTAAGCCATTTATCAAATAGATCTTCTTTTCCTAGCAAATTCAACATAGGTTTGTGAATCAAACTTTTATAAGACCTAAATTTCTGTCTATATGCTTCTGGCACTAGCTCATAAGCTTTCAAAACTTCCTTTTAACCGTGTCATAATCAGAACTATTTTCTGATGAAAGTGCTGAGTAAATTTCAGCGGCCTTGCACTCAAAAACACTTTGCAGCATTGTAGTCCAAAAAGGCTTCGGCCATTTCAAATTTTGAGCAATTTTCTCAAACTGTGGAAAAATTTGTCAACTGTTTTTCACAAAATTTGGGAACCAAACGTATGTTTTTGCTGCATCAAAATTAAGATGTTCTGATTTTGACTGGAATTTAATGTTGCTTTCTTCTTTTGCCATTTCAATTTTCATTTTTCAATCTCTAACCTTTCTCTCATTTCAAGTTCTGCCTGTTTTAATTTCAATTCATCTTGTTTTAATTTAAATTCATCTTCTTTTCTTTTTCTCCATTTCTAACCTTTCTTCTTTTCTTTTTCTCCATCTCTAACCTTTCCTTCGTTTGAAGTTCTGCCTGTTTTCTTCTTTTCCAATTGTTTTATTTTGATTTCGTTTTCCAATTGTTTTAATTTAAATTCATGTTCTAATTCAAGCTGTTTTAATTTGGTAGCATCAACATTTTCGACCTTAAGTTCAAGAGCCTCTTCACCAAAATTTCTGAGTCAACTAATTTGTCTATTACCAAATTTTTATAATTTGTTTTCTCATAGATACTCTAAAGTCTAATTTCAGATGTCTAGCAAGCAACACTAATTCCTCTTTCTTTAAATTATCAAACCCTTCCAGGTCTGGCGTTTTCAAAATTTACCGGCATCAAATGCCATTTTGTAGAATTTTGTTGGCTAGTTCTAATAAAAATACTGAAATTTTTTTAATAAGATATTAACGTGATCCCGGACTTGAGCCCCAATTTCTGTTATGAAAAGAAAATCGACTTTTGATTGTAGCCAACAAAGACACAAATCAATAATAAAATTTAACAAGATTTATTATACACTAGTTTACAAAAGTATTACACAAAAGAAATGTCAACTTAACTGTCAAAATATGAGTCCAATCTTTTATCTTTTCTTTATCCGGAAATCTTCACGGGAATCCACAGAATATTATATCCAATTGGTCACAATCTAGTATGATGTAGTTTGTAAATAAAAGTGTCAATCCAACTGTTGAGAATGTTGATGTCTATCGATGTCTAAGTCTATCTATGTCTATGTCCAAATCTCTATATTTTTACTAACTTTTGGGTCTGCATTTAAATACTTAAACAGAAATTTCTAGACAATGCTAGAAATATAAATTACGCATCTTTGTTATGATCATTCTGGAAACGTTATGTAAGTGAAATAGAAAGTTCTAATCATTCCATGAGTATCAATGAATGTTCCAGTGAATTCTAAACTGCATAGTTGTAACACAATGTATTTTATTTTGTACACAATGTATATAAAACAATGTAAACATTCTTAGGCCACACAAAACAAATTAGGCCAACTAAATAAATATAATAGTTACAATATCATAACACTAAAAATAGAACATAGGGTAAAATGCAGTTTTGGCTTATATCTCAAACACTAAAGCATTGAGAGCAAATCTGATGTAGTTAAACAGGTACTATCATTGCCCTAACCCTTTGAAGAAATTTCATGCTTCAATGCTCAAAATGTTCAGAATTTAATACCATCTTTCTTTTAACTTTTGATACATTTTATAATTTTGAAAAAATGATTTTTTCAAACAAAAAGGGGGGCACCATGCCCGGAGAGAAAAGTTTCATTCTTTACCAACATATCTCTATCAAATATATATTCTCATTTATAATTACTTAATTTGTGTCAGAAATGCACATATAAATGGAATGATTTAGCTTTTAAAGTTCAAAATGTTTGATTATTCATCTGTATGGCAATCTGAATTTTGGTGAAAATTGACAATTTTAACAAAATTTTTTTTAAGAAAGAAAACACACGACTTTCTTTTATTTTATGAATATATAGAATGTTGTCTTTCAAAATTTGTCAATGAAATGTCATGAATATTGTTGGTCTTGGGAGATAAACAGATTTGAAATTTAGGAGTTTTGAAATTTTCATTTTCGAATTTTAACACATTTTAAATGGTTGCTATGGAAACAAACTATTTGGTAAATTCAAAATTTTAACGTTTTGAATAGTTTGGGGTTTTGTTTATTAACAATGTAAAACCCTAATTGTTTTTATTGATTAACTTAATTTCCATGGGACTTTAATTCCCTTATTTTAAATTTTCAAAAGGGTCTTTTTCACATATTCAGGCAAAATGTTGTTTTGATGGTTACCATGGCAACGGGCAATATACAGGAAAATAAAACAGAATTTTACTCATCTACCAAAGTTCTTATGATATAGGGCCCAAAAATTACTTCTGTGACATGTCATGAATCACCCTCTGCATGATTTTTACAAAGACAGGTACTTAAATATTATTAATATACAATATATTTGTAAGAACAACAACAGATCTTTCTACATTTGAAAAGTCTATTTTAAACAGCTGTAAAATGAAAACTTTTTGTTAACATATTGTTAGTATCTAAAACACACATCCTTAGCTACTATTGATAACGGAATCTGTTTCATTGCGTCTCTTCTGATCAAAAAGTGAACTTAATTTATTATAGTTTTCATTTCAATAAAAGAAAAACAATTCTTGATTCCAACATATAGCATTTTTTACAGACAAAGAACAAGTGTATCTTTTGGTAGGGGTAATCTTTGTTTGCTGTGTTACGTGTATTTGCTAGTTTGTTCACAGAAGTATAAAAGTTGAGAAAAGACAATAACAAGGGCAATATTTATTTAAATATTTGCAATGACGTTATCGCACAACTATATTTTCAGGGTTTTTTCAGGCATATGTAAGCATCATATTACGATACAAAACAGGTGAAAAATAAACGTATGCAATATATTCCTCCTGACCTTCTCCGATATTTTCAATTAATCAATAAAGACACGTTTCAAATTTGTGTTCTGATGGGGATTCTAGCCGAAGAAAATGATTTAGATAAAAACAATTACCATTTGATTTTATGTATGAGTATCCTAATATTATCTTCATTTATTCTAGTCAAATTATTTTCGATTTTTTCTGATCTCCTTGATTTTCTCCATTTAGAAAAACTATAAATATTCTTTTAATAAACTGCGTCACTTTAGGATGACCAGTATCTCATTTATTACCAAAAGAAAATTAACAAAACTACCAACAGCAATGAAAATTGAATTAATTCCTTATCATTTGGCAGGTTCAAAACGAATAGAAAAATGGTACAGGCGTTTCGTAATGTCGGAAATGGTGGGTTAAACCTGGCTTTCTAACTAGCAAACCTATCTCTTGTATGCTTGTATGAGAGACACATAGAATTATGTTTATAAAGACAACAATGTGTTAAAAAAACATACATAATAGGTAAAATGTCAACAATTGGGGTGGAGTAGTTAACATTGTGTCATAATCCTAATAACTATAAAAATAACTCGAAAGACAAAGTACATTAGCAAAATGAAAACTATAATTCAAACATGACTTGGTACAGACATTTCCTTATGTACAAAAAGTCGAGTCTTTTGTAGACGGCCGCGCGTCTGTCGTACATAATTTTGATCCTGGTATGACAGCAGTCACATAAAATTCCATTATATTAACAACAATGTGAACAAAACAAACAGAATAATATGTGTAAGTGCCAAAAATTGGAATACATCAGTCAATATTGAGTTATATTTAAAAACAATATGTCATTGATTTTTCCCAAGTTTTGAAAGTTAAACTGAGCACTCAACTTCCATATAAATATAAGATAACTTAGTGTGTTTGGCTAAATGATATGCACAATCTAAGTGCTTCCGGTTGTTATCGAAGTCATTCAATTTATATCTAGCTACTTCAAAATAGGCTGTAAATAAGGACACCGGTTCAGACTCCTTTTATATATACCAGCCTTGTTTAATCCGATTAAATATCTCATTCTTTTAACAGATCGAACCACATTGGATGTTCTTCTACGAGTTCATCCATTGAATGATTGGAACGAAGATGAAATACTGGAAATTATACGACTTATGTTAGATCAAATAAACAGTAAAGGAAACATAAAAATCAAAGAAACAACACTCGAACATTTTATGTTGATAGTTGAAATCAGGATTGCAACATTAATCAAAGAGGAGCTCTTGAAAAACGAAATAGAAGATTTATTCCGAATTATATGTTTGGATTGTAATATTGATATCACTCAGCCAAACACTATAGAAGTCTCAATTAAAAACCTCTCACATACACATGGTAAATATCACTTTCGTTTGTGCTATTTCATATGTTTGACAATATTAATGTTGATGCAAGATTCGTTATTCCTTGAAAAATACATGTGTCTTTTATCTTGTAATACAGTTAACACGTTTAAACTTTTTTTTTTTTTTTTTCTAAAATTGGCCATCGCCGTTTTTAATTAAGGACCTTTTTCAAAAATAAATGTCTTGTAATGTTCTTGATTTTAAATCAGAGAAAACAAAGATCCAATACTTTGTTTGTGACTATTTTATATTTAGGTAAGTAAGTAAAACTTTGTTTGGTATATTAACAAACCTTTTCAAAAAGGCTCTTAGTAGCTTTAACTCAACCATGAATAGATATAAATAAAAGTAGGTTTGGTGCTAGTAGCATGCAAATACATAATTATAAAACACATTTTTTTTTACTACAGATCATATAATGATATCTGGTGCTGAAAACGACCTTAGTGGTGACAGTAACGTGTATGACATATCATTAAATGCAAAGTCAGCAACACCAACACCGTTCATACCAGCTTTTGAAGAAGATTGCGCTGATTCGAAATGTACAGGTAAATGAAAATATTCTGATAAAGACTGCAAACTCAAACAATACAAAAACAGTTATTAACAGTTGTGATGCAAAATAATAAAAAGACTTGGCAGTATTAAAAGATTTAACAAGGTCATATGTAAGAAATACCGATTTCCCAGTTCTTAAATACATATATAACAAACTTCCAGAATGTTGATTTTAAGGGAAAAACATCAGTCCTAAACCCATCTTCAAATTTGTCAAGGGGAACAACTGGTTTGGTTTTACTTGTTGCTTTTTATAGCGTATATTTTTGCCAAGGATTATCACTATATATCCTGTAACTAGAAATTAATCGAACAAGCAATTCAAAATTATATAACTTAAAGAATGACAATAAGTTAGATGATTTCTAGTTATACCCTGTCACATAGAAGGATTTCTATTGTATTACTTGCAAATTCTATAACCATCAAAAGAAACAAGAAATGTCATTTCTTCTACATGTCTTAAAATTTACATTGATTTGGCTTGAAATCTTCAATATCAAATTATACTTTTAACTTTTCAAATTCTTTTAAATCTTTTTTACTTTTTAAATTCTTTTAAATCATGTAGTTCAGAAAAGGTGTAGAAAATGATATCAAATTGTGTTTGTGAATTAAAAAGTCAGAGATATAGCAATACCTTTGATACTTTTTCACCCAATGGTGATCGTGATATTAAAACACCATATATGGCAGAATGAGATCGCTATAACTGAGTTTCAGAAGTAATGTAATCACTTTCATTTCATCACTTCAAATGTATACCTTTAACTGTATCAATATGTAAAATGAGATATGCATTTGTTTTATTTTTGCTGCTTTTTGTTTTGTTGAAACGTTATTCAAATTTATAAAAGTATGTAGATAAGCAGTAAGGCTGATTAAAAGACGTTTGGAAATGATGCACCTATAATGATCCATATCCATGTTAAAAAGGGTATTTAGCTATCAATGAATAACCTAAGTGGAATCTATCGTTTTTCGTTACTTCTAACAATCCTTCAAATAATTTAACATTTTGATAGTATAGTTGAGCTTTTAATTTCAGATCCCTCATTAGACGAAAGACCATCTGATGTTGAACTTGTTTTTATAAGGAGTTTTGTTGTTCAAAAGATAAAGATGCTTTCTTTACCAGTTGTGCAGTATGGTCAGACGATCATTACATTCTTATTGATTCGAACAATAGACTTCTTTTGATGTACAATCTCGAGACTGGTGATGTTCAGTCGGTGGATCTGAGAAACGAACCATTTAGTATGGCTATTATTGATAAAACAACGAGCCATTTCATTCCCAGAAAGACAGGAAATTAATATTTATTCTTTAAGCACCAGCAACACATTTAAATGTAAAGAAGTTATAAAAGTCGATGGTAAATGTTTTACACTTACGAAGAAAGACGTCAACACATTGTTTGTTTATATTGATGACAAAGGAATACATGCATTTAACATGTCAAAAAGAACTTAAATCCTCGAAATTCAAATTCCATCTTTTGTTCCGCATTCTGACGAAATTTGTGCTCGAAACAATCGTCTTTATCATACCAGCCGCTCCACTAGCTCTGTATTCTGTTATGATATGAACGGTAGCATGTTGTGGAATTTTAAAGGAGATTTAAAACGACCTACGGCATTGACATGCGATAAATTTGGAAATGTATATGTTACCGATTATACGTCTCACCATCTCTGCTGATGGACTGTCACACAAAACATTGTTAAGTAGAGATGACAAACTGTGGCATCCACCTATGTTTATTATTGTATGAACAGAAAGTGTTTGTTAATAGTTAATACGGACAACGGATACGCTGCATGCTACAGTGTTATTAATAAACAATAGCATAGTGAATCAAGGAATGGTAAGAACCTCTCTCAAACTCTGAGCGTTTTCGGCTGACGATGGTATTGTGCTTTGTACTCATGAAATGTACACAATATATCATTTTCAATCACATGCATTGGACGATTTTCAATTGAAACAAATGTTGGGGTTTATCACAGAAATAACTCGCAAATGTGATATAGAATTGTCATGGCAAAGCGCTACCTAGGGCAAAGTTTATTTTATTATCGGTATCATTTAAGGAAAATATTACAATTCGTTGTATAAAGCAACTTGGTTGTCGTTTTCAAACAGGTCAGTTACATCCAATTCTAACGTTTGTCCCATTGGTCTATGTGTCAATACATGTGTCCGCATTTTTGGCAATTAAAGAGTATTCAAAATCTATGTTTCAATTATTTTCTTAAATGATATTTATCAATTCGGGGACACTTCCTTTTACGGGCATGCTTAAATGCATATGAACATCTCTGCAGAGACTCTTATTTGTTACATAAAACACCCTATTAATGGCTATCACTAGAATAGGACTGTTTTCCCGATGGCTATTTAACAAATGTTTGTGCTATCGTATACAGCCGATGTATCTGCTGTTCCAATTGAATTACAATATAATTGATTTTGCCTTCGTTCATACCAGATTTTGCTGAGTTACCTATTGCATCTGCAGTACTAATAGCCGTTAATAGGGTATGATAACAAATATATTCATCGATGACTAATCGATCTAGAAGCACACATGTGCCTGTATCGCTCACGTGGTGAAAAAATCCTCTGTATGCTAATTGGTAATGAATTTAATATACACATACTACAGTTACTCTTTGTGTCGGTCATTTTTTAAATTAACATGTTTAACCTAGCTTATATTGTTTCTTAGATAGTAACCAAAACTGTAAAACAGTAAAAATCAGCATTGCAGGACAATTACTCCAAAAGGGTTATCAAATTCGCTCATGCTGATAATGTTTACAGTTTACACTTTTAACATAGCTCCTATGGTTTTTCAGATTAACTGCAAACATGTAAAAATAGAATAAAATGTATGTTTCAAGGTCAATAACTTAAAAAAGTTGACATATTTTGTTAAGTTGTCATTAAGTGCTGCTCTGATCAATTTTATAATTTGCACTTTAACCTAGCATTTATATTTTTCAAGAAAACAAATTAAAATAAAAGTTAATTTGTCAGGGCCATAATTCCAAAACAGATCGACAGATTCTTTTTCAATTTTAAGGGAATTACATGTCATGTTAATCCCATTTTTTAAATTCACACTTTAACCTAGCTTATACAGTTTTTAGGAAGACAGCCAATAACTGCAAAAATTAGACAAAAATCAATATTTCAGGTCAATTACTCCAAAACAAGTAGTTAAATATTTGTCCATTTTCAGGATAGATATATCTTGTCATGCTGATCATTTTATATTTTATTTAGATTTACATGAACATTTTATGACAATTAAAATGACGTTTTGTTTTATTCCATTATGTATTAGTTCAAAGAGAAGAGCCAGATCGTGCAATCATCAATTTTAAGATGTAATTTAGAACATTGGTCGGAAAAGAAACATTATTTTATTTTATTTTATCAAATAGAAACAAATGTATTACATTCATATATTATAGATGGACATTGTAAATTTCAAATATAAATGTATCAAAATTATATGTATATATTGTGTCTCAAAAGTCTCACATAAATCTTTTAAGATTGGTGCATACATTGCAAACTGTTTTAAGTGTTATTATGTTAATCTTATTGTATATTTATATGTGGTGAGTCTTAAATAAAATATTGAATCTGAATTTAAGTTCCTCGCATTAGTAACTCCTACGACAAGCGGTCAACATCGGAATTGGATAGTGCAATAAATAAATGTCATTGGTTAATGTAGTCCTCTAGAAATGACAGAAGATAGCTTTCTGATAAAAAAAACCAAAACATTCAAGTGTCTATTAAATGTCACTTCAAAACTGTCAAAATGACGCAAGTGTGATTTTTTGTCAGTGTAAATTTTAATATATCCGCTCTTTCTGCAATCTTTTGGCATAATAGTACATGATATGGTTATGATGCAAATTTAGCTCCGATAACGTCTAACAATAATATTTTGAAATTGAATGGAGTTGAATCTGCATATTTTGGGACTGACGAAATCTAAGTGAGGAAGCATTTACACGTGCTTAAACCATTGTCGTGACGTCAGCCTTTTCATTTACCGTGGATTCTTTTTCTAGAATCAATGCTTCCTAAATCTGTCGCTTAAATGGACTCACCACATTATATTCAGTTGTTTCCTTTGTGTGACTAATTTCATTAAGTTTGAATTGGCCAATTTACTGATTTCTGTTCACTAATGGAATTAATCTAAAAACTTACCTTTAATTTTTGTAATTTTTATATACCTTCACTGGGAATCGAACCCCTCCTTGAAATCTGTCATGTGTGGCTGACATCAACACATCGACGAAACCTCTCGGCTACCAATGGGTTGCAATTTAAATGTCTAGTTTATATATATAAACGAACATATGATACACATCGGTACAATGGACACACAGGGCTTGTACCTTTATGTATACATAATAGACAATGGACAGTATAAGCTGGTAGCCGCAAGGTTAACATGGTTAATAATATTGAGTTAAACAGTCAAGTTAAAGGTTGAGACTTGTCGGTATAGGTTCGAATCCCCTGTATTCTTTTTGTTGTCCCTAATCTTTAGTTGTTTCCGTTTTTCTTATTTTGTATGTTACTGTGGATATTTTTTGTAATAATAGCGTGTCCCCCTTTTTATTATTATTCGATATTTTACATAATTGAAAAGAAAATGATTACATTCAATTTGTCCATTTTGTTTTATAAATATACTAGTAGTTTACTTCCATCGGTTTTACTACATATCTTTACAAATGTTATTCGCAAATCCCTTTGCGTGTAAATCGTGATGTGTCTAGAATAAGGCTTTTTGATAGAATTTTCGGTAGCATCTTATTATATGTACTTAGAAATAAGATCGAATATGTCTTATTTTGTAAATTACGGATGATATTCAGATGCCTGATTTTTAAAGACAGACGTGTTATGTTATATTTGTATTTCTCTAACCAATTAATCGTGAACTTAGATTTATTAATGCATCGTTGAATATGATAACATGGTTATTTAAACTCACTTACAATACCTTCTAATTAAGAAAAGGCTTTAATTTTGAAAAGATATCAACACAAAAGTTTGTTAGAGATACAATGAATAACCGTCGATTCATGAGAAAACAAACCATTCGCCCTCCGGCTCATGGTTTCTTTTCAAGAATCAATGCTTATTCATTGTATCTATATTACATAGTTTGATATGAAAATGTTTCACAATTGAATTATTTTAACAGTCTGATATGAACAAATAATCAGCAAATTACTCTTTATATAAATTGGTTCCGTCTAAAGTCCAAAAATAATTCCTTGTAAAGATTATTTGCATGGTCTGTTGATTACAAAATGCAAATGTATTGTCGACACAAAACTAGGGATAGTGACCTAGCATACGATTTTGTCAATATAGCTAGACGAATATACTGTAGCGAGCCAGGGTGACTAACCCAACAGAAAACAAAATTTAAATCTCTTTATTCCAACCACTTGGAAAAGTATAAACTCTAGACTTACTGACAAGACTGAATATTCTACTAAATAAATGATAAGTTGTTCTCCTGCTTTAATAAAACCCGGACAATCAGATTATGAATTCAGCTAATGCATGTATATATCCTGGTGAAAAGAACACCAAACAAGTATTGAAGTTTCCATTTTTATTATGTATGCAGTTTCATATACTAGTACATCAAATATGTATTTCACAGTTTGTACAGCAATTATATAATACCGAAAAATTTTAGCACCTCTCTAATCCTCTCTTAACCAGTCCTGGAGTTCCAAATAAAACTTGTAGGAACTCTATCTTTTGAAAATATGTCATAATTTCAAAATTGGTACACAAAATACATTATTAATTGTCTTAAAATTCGTGGAAAATAGGAGGTTGTGATCTCAGTCCCATATAATACTCTATGTAGTACTATATAAGGAAATGTACTGATATATATACGAACTTTTACACGTTTGAGTATTGCTATATCATTTACTTATTCAAACTAACATTTCTATATATATATATAACGTTTTAATAATTTCTATAGAAGGTAATCAGAAACCTTTTCTGATTAAGATAATTTAAGTTTAGAAAACTGATTCCTTATCAGTTCAAAATATGTTTTAATTACTGTCAGGCCCTTCCTGATACAGTTAAAATGTTGTTTAAAGAAATACTTTCAGGTCCTTCCTTACACAGTATTCCAAAAAATATCAAGGCAACTGCCAGGTCCTTCCTGAAACAGTACCTATTTTAGATATCAGTTAGATCCTTTCTAGCTGATATCGAATATAAATATGGTTTCCAAACCTTATGGAAACCATAATACCTATTTCAAATATTTCCAATTTATTCCTATTTAAATTTAAGTGTGTTTAAAATACAAAGTTTTAACATCAACTAAATAACTATTTAACAGATTAACTTCAAGAAAACTAGAACTATTACAACTGAAGCATTTGCCTGCAAAATCTATAAAATTTACTGAATACGGTTTGAAAGTTCTGCTACAGTTTCCTAAATTTAACTTAACATGACTGAAAAGAACAAAGATCAAAATCTTAAAAGCCCGGCTTCTAAAAGTCCGCTAAAATAAGGTTTAACTTTTAAAACTAAGAAAACATTGTTTTACCTTTCTAATAATTCTCGTTCTACTAAAATTTAGTTTAAAGTAAAGAAAATTTCGTAATTTGCCTAAATATTTACGTAAGCCAAAATTCTGCCTTAACTAGCCAAAGTTTTAAGCAAGACTAACGTTTCAGCGTTGTTTTACGTCACTCGTTGGATTTTGTGGGATGTTGGATTGTTGGATGTTGGAACGTTGGAACGTAAGAAATTCCGCGGAAGTTTTAAAGAAAAATGATTATTTATAAAAATAATTCGTAAATTCAAATAAAGATATTTTTCATCTTATTTTATATTAGAACTTCTACTATGTTATTTAATTCAAATCTCCATGGCAACAATAAATAAAGTTACGACTGCGCCACCGGAAATAGCGGCTAGTCCGGGAGAACAAAACATGTGTGTTAGCGGCTGACAAAATCATAGAATTCGCCGCTAGAACAACTTGACAACTTATAAAAACTATATGAATACTTTATATGCAACTCATGGATGTACGAAATGCCGGTGAGTACGACTGTGAAAGCGTTAAATTAAAATCGAACTAATAATCATCAACGATTAGCTTGACATGTTATAATTACTGCGCATGAGCAGGAATTTACACCTTCATTCATAAAGATCAACACTCAGAACAGGTGCTCGTAATTTACATTTCATAGTCTACAATGGAAAACTTCATATAACAACGATTCAATCAAGTGGACTGATATCAGGAATAACATTTCTTCATACAACAACCACAGTTTATTTACAACACGCATAAAATAGCGTATTTCTAACAGTAACACTATATGGATTGATATCAGCACATGTTTAAAATGCAAATTAAGTTTGGAACGAGGCACTGGCAGCAGACGACACTTTAGCCTTATAGAACAACATGAAGATGGACAAAAGTTTCAACAATTTCAAATGAATTTTCATAGAAGCTATGTTTACACAAGAGTTTGTGATACATTACAGATGTTCTGGGAAGTATGTCATCCCAACTTATTTAAACTATAAACAGTTTCAAAGATTTAAACTGTGAAAAGTGAAAACTTTATGTGCAATTAATCTTTCAAAATGAGAATATTACAGTGATGAAATTTTCTAGTCAATAATAAAATTAATAAAATGTTCTATTTCTGTTATGTCACACTGTTTGTGTTCTAAAATGAACAATTAAAATATGACTGAAAATACTTAAAGCTGCTTGTCGAAACAACACATTTCATCTGGTGAACATTCAAATAAATAACATCATAAATCTATGCACAATTCAAAATATACAATTCAAACACTGCATGTACAAATGATGTACTTGTCATATAATACACACAATAATATCAACAACAAAATTCTTGTACATGTATGAGTATGAGCTTGTGCCTTACATTTACCCCAATAAAACATTTAGCGTCCTCGCAAATGTTTATTATTAAACAACAAAAAATACATATGTTAATTTATTGTTTCAATATTTCAGGTTGAAAGTTACAGATCAACAGTTTAACTGCAGTCCATTAGAAATCAGATAAAAAGTGTTTTAAAGGGCATAGCAATACTACATTTTATAATGATCTATAATTACAACCATGTCTCGTGAACGACTTGAAAATTACTCATGGAATCCAGGAATGAGTACATGTACTATGGACTTAGCATTTAGATTACTTCAGAATACTAAACAACAAATTATATATGACTATCCTAAGAATGATTGAAATGTGACAGACTTGAAGATGCTTAAAATTACTACATATTGTTCTACAAGAAAATTAAGAAAGTTTATCATTGCATAACAGATTATGAAGAAAACAGAGGCTGTTGAACACAGATGGTATAGGTCATGAGTTGCCCTTATAAGGAGAATTGAACATTACAATTTTTTTTTTCTAAAATATCTCTAAAATGGCAGACTAAAACTTTAAATATTTCAAAATTACAGTTACACCACAAACAATCTAACTGACCACCGAAAAGGACATAATTTCTAGCTTTACAATTTCACTTAACAAATTTTCTTTACAATACCAAATTCAAATGTCAAATAGTTAAGTTCTATAAATACATTTTCATTAACTTTTGATACTAAAACAAGTTAGTTAAAATTTATTAATTAAAAATTACTGATTGTAGGCCAAAATTTAAAACTTCTAGACTAAGAGATTATAAGCAAATACAATACGTTAAAACTAATGTGAAGGTCAATTACTGTCAGCATTCTTCTTTTCTACCATGGATTTCACTTTCGGTTGGCGTTGTTGTGGTTTGGGTCTGTTCAAGTATGGCTTCCTTCTTATTGGTTTGAATGGGCGGTTGGACAGGTTAGACAACCTGTCTAGGATGGTCTGTTGGCGACCCTGCACCCTCTCAAATTGTCTAACCTGCCCACGCAGGTAAGCAATATCAGTGGACAAGAGTTTGAATCGACTTGGTGTTATGACTAGTCTCCTTCAAAAGCAATTCTTGGGTCGTGTTGAAGGTAGATAATGCCTCTAATATCTGCTGGTTAACGTGAGAATGGTCATTTTGTCTTCAGTTCACATGACCTTTATGGCAATTGTGTTAAATTCTGTAAACCTTATCTGATACTTTTGCTGATTTAAGTTTATGCATAGAAAAGTTGGCATAAAAGAAATTAGACTTCAGTCTAATTATAAAACAATGATCAAAGTACATACGACTTTGCAAGGTTTAAAGTTGATAAACTTTAAAGTACATGTGACCTCCCTAGGTCAAATATAAAGCAATAATAATAACAAAATACAATGACTTAAATCCAAGTCAAAATTATTGTCAAGGACAATAGTTACACATGTAGGACATATATATAAGGATTTCAACAAACACATTTTATAAATTTTTGTGTATAATGTGAACACACATTTTAAATGGCAAAACTAAACAATGTGTTGACTCAGCATTGACTCCTCAAAAGAAGTCAGACTTTAAACTTTTTAATCCATTTGGGGTGGGATTGGCCATAACAGGGTTTCAGTTTGTCATGATTGACAACTTTCCTTTGCTATGGGCATCAATTTGAATTTCATAATTCATGTCATTTATTTTCTTGGTCACTAGACAAGGACCAATAAAAGGAGTTGTAATTTGAGACATATTCCTTCCTTTTAATCTCATTACGGTACCACACCTTATCTGAGACTTTATATTCATATAAATTGGTTTTATTGTCATAGTAGTCTTTTGCCTTTTACAGGTTACTTCCAAATGTTTTCGTGCAACACAGTGTGCACGTTGCATTCTTTCTTTTATTTTAAGGCATGATTGCCCCATGAAGAATCAGCTTCATTTGGGTCTAGGGGTGCCCTTTATGTAATAATTCATATGGAAGTCTAACTTCCATTCCTAACATATAATGATCTATAATTACAACCATGTCTCGTGAACGACTTGAAAATTACTCATGGAATCCAGGAATGAGTACATGTACTATGGACTTAGCATTTAGATTACTTCAGAATACTAAACAACAAATTATATATGACTATCCTAAGAATGATTGAAATGTGACAGACTTGAAGATGCTTAAAATTACTACATATTGTTCTACAAGAAAATTAAGAAAGTTTATCATTGCATAACAGATTATGAAGAAAACAGAGGCTGTTGAACACAGATGGTATAGGTCATGAGTTGCCCTTATAAGGAGAATTGAACATTACAATTTTTTTTTCTAAAATATCTCTAAAATGGCAGACTAAAACTTTAAATATTTCAAAATTACAGTTACACCACAAACAATCTAACTGACCACCGAAAAGGACATAATTTCTAGCTTTACAATTTCACTTAACAAATTTTCTTTACAATACCAAATTCAAATGTCAAATAGTTAAGTTCTATAAATACATTTTCATTAACTTTTGATACTAAAACAAGTTAGTTAAAATTTATTAATTAAAATTACTGATTGTAGGCCAAAATTTAAAACTTCTAGACTAAGAGATTATAAGCAAATACAATACGTTAAAACTAATGTGAAGGTCAATTACTGTCAGCATTCTTCTTTTCTACCATGGATTTCACTTTCGGTTGGCGTTGTTGTGGTTTGGGTCTGTTCAAGTATGGCTTCCTTCTTATTGGTTTGAATGGGCGGTTGGACAGGTTAGACAACCTGTCTAGGATGGTCTGTTGGCGACCCTGCACCCTCTCAAATTGTCTAACCTGCCCACGCAGGTAAGCAATATCAGTGGACAAGAGTTTGAATCGACTTGGTGTTATGACTAGTCTCCTTCAAAAGCAATTCTTGGGTCGTGTTGAAGGTAGATAATGCCTCTAATATCTGCTGGTTAACGTGAGAATGGTCATTTTGTCTTCAGTTCACATGACCTTTATGGCAATTGTGTTAAATTCTGTAAACCTTATCTGATACTTTTGCTGATTTAAGTTTATGCATAGAAAAGTTGGCATAAAAGAAATTAGACTTCAGTCTAATTATAAAACAATGATCAAAGTACATACGACTTTGCAAGGTTTAAAGTTGATAAACTTTAAAGTACATGTGACCTCCTAGGTCAAATATAAAGCAATAATAATAACAAAATACAATGACTTAAATCCAAGTCAAAATTATTGTCAAGGACAATAGTTACACATGTAGGACATATATATAAGGATTTCAACAAACACATTTTATAAATTTTGTGTATAATGTGAACACACATTTTAAATGGCAAAACTAAACAATGTGTTGACTCAGCATTGACTCCTCAAAAGAAGTCAGACTTTAAACTTTTAATCCATTTGGGGTGGGATTGGCCATAACAGGGTTTCAGTTTGTCATGATTGACAACTTTCCTTTGCTATGGGCATCAATTTGAATTTCATAATTCATGTCATTTATTTTCTTGGTCACTAGACAAGGACCAATAAAAGGAGTTGTAATTTGAGACATATTCCTTCCTTTTAATCTCATTACGGTACCACACCTTATCTGAGACTTTATATTCATATAAATTGGTTTTATTGTCATAGTAGTCTTTTGCCTTTTACAGGTTACTTCCAAATGTTTTCGTGCAACACAGTGTGCACGTTGCATTCTTTCTTTTATTTTTAAGGCATGATTGCCCCATGAAGAATCAGCTTCATTTGGGTCTAGGGGTGCCCTTAATGTAATAATTCGTATGGAAGTCTAACTTCCATTCCTAACATAAGTATATTTGGGGTCAGGCATGTAGACTCATTTGGACTAGCTCTGTATGCACCTGCTTAACAGCCCAAGTTCATGTCCCAATTGGTCTGTTCTCCCTAAGGTAGGATTTTATCATGGATATTATACTACGGTTAAATCTTTCCGTTTGTCCATTACATTTTGGATTTCTAGGACTTGTTCTAGTTTTCCTTATTTCAGAATTTTACATAATTCCTGAAAATTTGACTTTCATAGGCACGGCCTTGATCAGAATGGATAGCCAAGGGACTGCCAAAACGACATATGACTTAATTCAAGATCAACTGTGCACATACAACAGCAGTCTGGTCTTTAACAGGAAAAATCTCAACCCACTTTGTAAAATAGTCGGTCACAGTTAAAATAAATGTATTGCCTCTAGGTGTGGTGGGTAAGGGACCTAGAAAATCAGTGGTTAATCTATCAAGTGGTGCACCAACAGGCATGGTTCCTAGTGGGGCTCTTGATGACTTATTAGGGGTTTATTTGCACCACATATGTCACATTGGCTAATCCAGATATCTATATCCTCCCTCATTTCATACCGATAGTATCTCTGAGATAATTTGGCTTTTGTTTTCTTTTGCCTAAATGGCGTGACAATATAGAATTATGCATCTTTTCTAAAATTTCCCTTTGAGTAGGAATGGGACTAAAACTTGGTATGGTCATCTACACCATCCCTTCTACTAAATTGTTTATATAACAATCCTTTTTTATTACAATGGAATCCCATATGTGCCAGTAATGTCGAGTCGCAGTACTGTTTTGCTGTATATCAGAATTTGTGGGTCTGTGACCACTTCCTTCCATTTAAGGAGTGGTCCTAAATCGGGGTCATTTTCTTGCATTTTATGCAACTCAGTTTCAGAATGTCCACCCTCCCAAGGTGTCCAAATATGTTGGTCCTTCTCCTGTTGTCTGGTTTTAACCATACATATGGGGCTGTAATGATTTCATTACTGGGGACTGGGTCATCTTTATTTTGACCTGTTATTGTCTGGTTTAGCATCTCTGACAAATTCACCAGAGAGCTATCCATATCAATTGCCCTTTGTGGCATTTCTTACAGGGCCACATTTTAGGAAATCAAGTTATCAACTTAGGGACAGTCACATTCACGGGGATTATGGCATCTGGACATAGCGTCCGCATTGCCATGTTTTATACCGGGACGATACTCTACCGAAAAATTAAATGGTGAGAGTATCTCTAACCATCTGGCAACTCTGCCTTTTGGTTCTTTTAAACTAAATAGCCAAATTAAGGCTTGGTGGTCTGTTCTGACACAGAATTTCCATCCCAATAAATATTGTCGATAGTATTCAACAAAATGTCGGACAGCTAACAGCTCCTTGTCCATTACGCAGTAATTTTTCTCTGCTTTATTGATGGTACGGCTTCCATAAGAGATCACTTTTAATTGACCGTCTTGCATTTGGCTTAAAACAGCACCGATTGCTATGTCAGATGCATCAGTGTCAAGATAAAATTCACCCTCATCTTTTGGAAAGGCCATTATTTCTGTGCTTGTAAATACACTTTTAATTTGTCAAAGGCAACTTGGCAGTCTTGTGTCCAATTGAACCCTTTAATTTTTTTTTAGTTCTGTAAGTGGTTTTACTAGGGATGAGAAATCTTTACAAATCTCCTATAATAACTTCCCATGCCTAAAACTTGCCTTACTTCAGTGATAGTTTTGGGAGTAGGCCAAGTTAAAATTTTATAGACATTGTCAGGATTGGGTTGAATTCCTTTATTTGAAATAACGTGGCCAAGAAAAGTAACTTCAGATTGAAGTAAGTCACATTTTCTGGTTTTAACTTTAAACCAGCTTTAGAAATTCTATTTAAAATAATATCTAGCCTCTCCATATGTTCTTCAAAGTTTTACCAAATACAATAATATCATCTAAGTATATGAGACATATTTGCCATTGGCGACCATTTAAAACTAGTTCCATGAGCCTTTGACATGTGGCAGGGCCATTACAAACACCAAATGGCATAGTTTTGAACTCATAGAGTCCATACGTTGTTGTAAAAGCTGTTTTGGGTCTATCTTCAAGTTTAACAGGAATTTGATGGAATCCACATATAAGGTCGAAAACAGAGAATAGAATAAGTTGGCGCCTGACACAGCATCAAGACAATTTTGTATCCGTGGCAAAGGGTAGACATCACAAACAGTCTTAGATTTAATTTTCGGTAATCAATCGCTGGTCGAATTTTACCGTTTTCTATAACCCCTGGTCAAGCATTTGGGTAATAATTTTCTCTCTTCCTCTACAAAGGCCAGAGGTACTCGCCTGGGTGCTTGTTTTATAGGATTGGCATCTCCAGTATCAATGGAGTGCTCAGTTAAATGGGTCAGTCCTAAATCTGTCTCATGAGCAGAAAAAGCTGTTGCATATTTATGTAAAAGATTGGCAATGGCTTCCTGTTCTTTTCTGAGCGACCTTCAGAGGCCTCAGTAAATAAATTTATTAAATGTGGTCCGTAGTACCTTTTTGTGATATTACGGATTATGCCTTCATTGATTTGCCAAGTTACTGGATTTGACTCAAATTGGATACGTCTTACACTATCAAAATTTGTGGAGTCTTTAGTGTTTTCTGATGAAAACAAAAGAATGGGTTGTTCTTCAACCTTTTCGGCAAATCCAACTACAGTATCTTGATTAATTTGGACCTCTTGATCAAAAGGGTTGATTAATCGGACTTCATTTGTTACATCATGGCATAAATCAACGAGACTAGATGCCATCATCACAGGATGATTTTCAATAAAATGGGAACTAGGTTCTATCAAATAATCTTGGGGTGGGGATATAGGATCATTTTCTGTTTTATCTACAAAAACATCAATGAGTATTTCACTCTGCGGGGGAATAGTAAAATTGTCAGCAGCTCTGACTTTTCTAACAGGTTCAGGTTGTCCTATCTGGATACATGGAATAGTTACTCCATTTAACAATATAACTCCTTCAGTTAATTTAATATCTGCAGGCCCATCTCACCCTTCATTAAAATATCTATTCCCAACAAAACCTCATCTTCTATTTCAGCTACTACTAATTCTTTTGCTAGGACAAATTTCCCAATTCAAGATTAAAACAGCTTTTCCTTTTCAACTAAGGGTTGGCCATTGGCACTAGCCAAGGTATTTGACTTTTCCAGTTTAGGTCTATCAGATTGTGGAATTTTTTGAAAATACGAGTAGAAATTACAGTTCGAGCAGCACCTGTGTCTGCTGGAAAAGTCACCTTGACCCCTTGAATACTGCCTTCTATATATACACCGTCGCAACGTACGACTTGTCGACCAATTATGTCCAATGTGTTTGATTGAGGAGTTTCATCTTTAACTTTAGATGAAACTTCAACTTCCTCATCAATTTCAGGTATAAGAGACTTTTCACTAGTAACATCTAATGATTTTTCTTCCTCCTGACTACAATTTTGTTTAACTAAGGACCTATCATCTGTCACATCAGACGAATCATTACCCCTTTAAATTTAACTTCATTATTAACTACTTTAGGAGTTCTATTGTCAATAGGAATACTTTCCTCTACCAAATTTTGACCTTTAAATTAAACCTTTGAGGTCGTCTCTCGGTCACCAGAGTCGACCCTACCTAGTTTAACCCAAAGTCTTGTGCTGGGGACCATTATAAGAATAAACCCCTCTCTGATCATAGTTGGGTCTGTTTTGAGCCGAAGAAGAATTAAATGGTGGTGGTGGTTTCATTTCCATTTTGTCATTTCTTTTCTTACCAGTACAATTTCTGGCCATATGTCCAGGCTAACCTCAGCGGAAACATATAAGTGGACTTCTGGTGCCATTATTTTGGTTATTATAACCAGGATGTTGACGTTGGCTAGGGTTTAGCTTTGGAAATTGCTTATTTTGTAATTCAGACTGTTTAGATTCAAACATTTTATCAAATAAGGATTTCAGTTCATCTTCTTTTATAGTCAAAGTTTTCGACTTTTGTTCAGTAACTTCTGTATTACTCGAATTTGGAATAGGATATTGCTTGCCATCATCAGTGGTTTTTTTACCATTTAGTAGTCCAAAATTTTTCTAACTTGCCTAACTGTCTTTTTATTATTTTCATCTGGATTTGGGTTTTTCATTGTTTCAAAATAGGTTATAACCTCATCAACAGCCTCTTCTATTGTCTGGGAGTCTTTGTTCAATTCAATGGGTATACGGGCTTTGTAGTCTTGCAAGCCCAAAAGAAACCTTTGAAGCAGGTCTTCTTGTCAGGTTTTAAAATCCCTATTTTTGTAAGCCTTGTCATAGAGGCGCTTTAGTTCAGATGCAAACTTTTCAGGTGTCTCGCCTGAAAATTGCCTGCGTCTACTAAATTGTAATTTTTAGGTTCTGCTAGATTCAATGATCCCAAATCTATTTCTTAATTCCTCAACTAATTTCTTATATTTGTCTAAAGTTTTACTAGGTAATTGATCAAAGACAAAATCACCTGCCTCCCCCTGTAGTCTTGGTAAAAGCTAATGAAGCTTTTCATTATTATCCTAGTCATCGATTCTTGCACCAGCCTGAAACCTGATTGGCCAAACTTCCCATTTCTCGTTGCCTGTAAAGGTAGGAAGATTAACATCTTGTCCTGACTTTGGCCTTGACCTTGACTGAAAAAAATTGACTGGTTGCTTTACTGCCAGTGTCTGAGAACGAGGAATCACTGTCAGAGTTTTCACTAGATTGGTCAGTATCTGGTGTTATGGATATTCTAATTTTGGACCGTCTAGATTGTTTCTGACGATTTCGTATTATAGGGGTTGTATCTGTGGGAGTTTTAGTCATAGGACATGCATTCCCCTCAAGAGGAGTCAGAACAGTAGAAACTATACGTGTTGTCATGTATACAAAACATTTTTGTTTATTCCACCCAATTCTATTGAATCACCTTGATTCATTTGCTCACCAGGCATGTCAGTTTCAGGAGCTTTATTTAGTTGCTTTTTGGAGTAAGCGTAAGCTCTTTCTATGAGTTTGTTGGACTGGTTTAGAGGGCTTTACAGCTGTACTTGTGCTAGGTTTTGGTCTTAATATGACAGTTTAATCTTCACGATCATAATCAGATTGACCTGATTTGACATCATATTATGTGTCGCATTGCTCAGCTATATATTCTTCAAATTCATCAGAATATTCAGTTCAGTGGCAGGAGCCTGAGTTTTCTCCGTACCATATTTTCTTTTAGTCAAGAGTACGTATCACTAGATTCACTAATTTAAATGAATCCCACCGTGGATGCCAAAATCTGTAGCGAGCCAGGGTGACTAACCCAACAGAAAACAAAATTTAAATCTCTTTATTCCAACCACTTGGAAAAGTATAAACTCTAGACTTACTGACAAGACTGAATATTCTACTAAATAAATGATAAGTTGACCTCCTGCTTCAATAAAACCCGGACAATCAGATTATGAATTCAGCTAATGCATGTATATATCCTGGTGAAAAGAACACCAAACAAGTATTGAAGTTTCCATTTTTATTATGTATGCAGTTTCATATACTAGTACATCAAATATGTATTTCACAGTTTGTACAGCAATTATATAATACCGAAAATTTTTAGCACCTCTCTAATCCTCTCTAAACCAGTCCCGGAGTTCCAAATAAAAAATGTAGGAACTCTATCTTTTGAAAATATGTCACAGTTTCAAAATTGGTACACAAAATACATTATCAATTGTCTTAAAATTCGTGGAAAATAGGAGGTTGTGATCTCAGTCCCATATAATACTCTATGTAGTACTATATAAGGAAATGTACTGATATATATACGAACTTTTACACGTTTGAGTCTTGCTGTATAATTTACTTATTTAAACTAACATTTCTATATATATATAAAGTTTTAATAATTTCTATAGAAGGTAATCAGAAACCTTTTCTGATTAAGATAATTTAAGTTTAGAAAACTGATTCCTTATCAGTTCAAAATATGTTTTAATTACTGTCAGGCCCTTCCTTACACAGTATTCCAAAAAATATCACGACAACTTTCAGGTCCTTCCTGAAACAGTACCTATTTTAGATATCAGTTAGATCCTTTCTAGCTGATATCGAATTTAAATATGGTTTCCAAACCTTATGGAAACCATAATACCTATTTCAAATATTTCCTATTTATTCCTATTTAAATTTAAGTGTGTTTAAAATACAAAGTTTTAACATCAACTAAATAACTATTTAACAGATTAACTTCAAGAAAACTAGAACTATTACAACTGAAGCATTTGCCTGCAAAATCTATAAAATTAACTGAATACGGTTTGAAAGTTTTGCTACAGTTTCCTAAATTTAACTTAACATGACTGATAAGAACAAAAGATCAAAATCTTAAAGAGCCCGGCTCCTAAAAGTCCGCTAAAATAAGGTTTAACTTTTAAAACTAAGAAAACATTGTTTTAACCTTTCTAATAATTCTCGTACTACTAAAATTTAGTTTAAAGAAAAGAAAATTTCGTAATTTGCCTAAAAATTTACGTAAGCCAAAATTTCTGCCTTAACTAGCCAAAGTTTTAAGCAAGACTAACGTTTCAGCGTTGTTTTACGTCACTCGTTGGATTTTGTGGGATTTTGGATTGTTGGATGTTGGAACGTTGGAACGTAAGAAATTCCCGCGGAAGTTTTAAAGAAAAATAATTATTTATATAAATAATTCGTAAATTCAAATAAAGATATTTTCATCTTATTTTTATATTAGAACTTCTACTATGTGATTTAATTCAATTCTCCATGGCAACAATAAATAAAGTTACGACTGCGCCACCGGAAATAGCGGCTAGTCTGGGAGAACAAAACATGTGTGTTGGCGGCTGACTAAAATCACAGAATTCGCCGCTAAAACAACTTGACAACTTATAAAACTATATGAATACTTTATATGCAACTCATGGATCTACGAAATGCCGGTGACTACGACTGTGAAAGCGTTAAATTAAAATCGAACTAATAATCATCAACGATTAGCTTGACATGTTATAACTACTGTGCATGAGCAGGAATTTACACGTTCATTCATAAAGATCAACAATCAGAACAGGTGCTCGTAATTTACATTTCATAGTCTACAATGGAAAACTTCATATAACAACGAATCAATCAAGTGGACTGATATCAGGAATAACATTTCTTCATACAACAACCACAGTTTATTTACAACACGCATAAAATGCAAATTAAGTTTGGAACGAGGCACTGGCAGCAGACGACACTTTAGCCTTATAGAACAATATGAAGATGGACAAAAGTTTCAACAATTTCAAATGAATTTACATAGAAGCTATGTTTACACAAGAGTTTGTGATATATTACATATGTTCTGGGAAGTATGTCATCCCAATTTATTTAAGCTATAAACAGTTTCAAAGATTTAAACTGTGAAAAGTGAAAACTTTATGTGCAATTAATCTTTCAAAATGAGAATATTACAGTGATGACATTTTCTAGTCAATAATAAAATTGAATAAAATATGTTCTATTTCTGTTATGTCACTGTTTGAGTTCTAAAATGAACAATTAAAATATGACTGAAAATACTTAAAGCTACTTGTCGAAACAGCACATTTCATATGGTGAACATTCAAATAAATAACATCATAAATCTATGCACAATTCAAAATATACAATTCAAACACTGCATGTACAAATGATGTACTTGTCATATAATACACACAATAATATCAACAACAAAATTCTTGTACATGTATGAGTAGGAGTTTGTGCCTTACAATATCCTTTTCAGAAAACAAAAATTATAAGGGGTTCTGCGGAATCCAGTATTTCGCCTTCAATTGCTGCTGTCAGTGTAAAAGTGTAATATTGACTTAAAAAAAGGAATTCCATTTATCACAAAAATTCCGAATTTAAAGAGAAAAATCAAACTTTTTTTCAATAATCTGCCTTGGCTTGAAAATTAGCACTTATTCAAGTTTCATAACAATCCATGAAAGGTTCAAATGTAGTATGTAAAAAATATTTAATCCCGGTCTGTCTGTAAATGTTGGCTGTAAAAAGGTTTATCTATAAGAAAAGAGATTCTGCCAAAAATAAATAAATGAAGGTTTGAAAAATTAATTGATGTGTAACAAACTTTAGCCTCAGACTGTATACACTTGTTATCTGTGAAACAATCTTTAGTCAGTTTATCAGTAAAATACGGAAAAATGAAAATATTTTTTTTTCACATTTTGCTCTAGATATATATATACCGTCTTGTGGTCATAAACAAGCTTATGTCCAAATGTCCTAAAATTCCAAGATGGTTTGCCAGTTATAGATGTCTAAAAAACTTTAACCGGACACTACACCTAAATAATGACGATTTCAAGAAAAAATTGAAAGTCTTGACAAGTATGTTTATCCTTTATGTGTTTGTCGTGTTTAATTTTGAACATTGCCATATAAACGGAAGGTTTGGTAGCCATAAAACCAAATTCAACCCACCATTTTTCTTAAAATGTCCTTAAAATGTCCTGTTCTAAAGTCAGGAATATGGCAGTTGGTGTACAGTCCGTTTCTATGTATTTTGCATTTGTTTTTCTAGCAGTTCAGTGTTGTTTTCCTCTCATAGTTGATGTACTTCCCTGGATTTTGGTTTGTGACCTGGATTTGTTGTCGCTTAATCGATTTATTTACAGCGGTATACTAATGTTGTCTTTATTTAAAGGGGATGTCTCGTAGAGTTTTTACTTTATTTTAAAGCAAAAGGAAAGATACTGGTAAATAGTTTCCACGTTAAACTCTTTTTCTGAGGGGGATTGACATCTTTTCTGCAATTCTATTACAAAGGTCTTTATTCAATATTTCAGAAATTCTAATCTGTTATTTGTTCATCAAAATGTTGATGATATTTTTAAACGGAATCGTTCTGCTCTTGTTGTACATAAACTAATCATTTTAACTGATATGGGCATTTTGTTTTTGTTTTGAAGCATTCCAGAGAAAGTATAAGTGTTTCCAGGACATCAAAATAGTCATAAATGTTAAAAGTAAATATATCAATGCATTTAAGAATGTAAGAAATGTCAAAAATACAACTAGATCAAACTAACGTCAACATGAGTGATATTGGTTAAAATTTACTCGAGTACAAACAAACCTGTATATCTTGAAAATTTGTAAGGTTTTAGATAGATAAAATACAAGTGCATTTTATGTTTTAGAAAATTGATTACTAACTTAATTTTCACAGTGTTGTTGTTGCCTTCATCAATCAAATTACAAACAGATAGTAATACATAAAATTTCTCATCATTTTGTAGCCAGATCAGTTTCTATTACTTAATTTTGGATTATATGGAGTTTCTTTAAGATAAGAATAATGTGCATGAAAAGAAAAATGTTTTCGTCATACATTTCATTTGAAGTGCACCTGAAAAATACCGAAGGATATCGACCTTGGTCAATTCAAAGTCTATGTACCGAAATATCCAATCGAGTGAGATGTTTCCTCTGTTCAAATGATCGCAATAAACTAAGATATATTTCAATACCAAAATTTGTCTTGAAAGTGCTGTAGCTTGAAATCTTTCCATCAGCACTGTTGTGAATTTAGAGTCTCCACTGATCCTCATAGCACTGGTCTATTTCCTTGTGTATTAATATTTAAAGTTGAAGCTAAACTGCAAACTCCTTTTATATTCTCTGAGACCACTATAACACTGTGTTATTATTAAAGTAGTATTCTTGTTCTTGTATTCTTCTGAACAAAAAAGGTTGTTTTAATTAAAATGTTAAAAAAAATCAACAAAATAGAAATAACTTTTACCCACAGGACACTAGGTAGTTTATTATCTAACGTTGGTTATAGTATATCATAAACCTACTGATAAATACTGTTCCGTTAAATCAACATGCCCAAGGTTAAACGTGTTTCAATTGTAAAATAAATCTTTATTTCTTAATGTAGTAAAGGGAATTTACTGAGGTAAGTGGAAATTTATTAACCTATTTATATCAACCAATCAAGTAAACTAAATTACGTACGTTTGATCATAATTCTATTCAATAGTCTAATACGTGTCCTGATTATTTTTCTGCTTCTGTTGGGTAAAATGGATCATACTAATGACTATAAAATGCAAACTGAAGATGGGTTTACGTCTCTGCAACCTACTGAATTAGTTTCACAGGATACACCAATATCTTATGATCAGGTGGAGAACAGTACTGTAGGATTTGTGTATCAAATAAAGGACTTAAAAAGAGTTCTAAGATTTCTATGTTTGGGTACAGAAAATGGATCGTATTATGCAAAGAAAAGGAACTTCAGCGAGAAAACATACATTGCATCGACCGGTAAAATTTTGGTTGTATTTATATTTTATGTGTACATTGTGTTTCCAAAACAGAAAAACAAAAACCTAATTGAAAAATATTTTTAAAATGCTGAAAATCATGCACTACTGCGTAATTGAAACACTTAGAAAATTCATAGAAAATTCAAATGAGGAAAACATGTTTTGAAGTAAATTTGTATAAAAATTCTCCTGTCCTGAAAAAGCCATGCATTTCAATATTATTTTTTGTACTAATTTTCCTGATATTCCCATTAAATATATATATGACAGGTACATGTATTCAATTAGTATGGATACTGCCTTGAAATACCTTCATCGATGCGTTTAAAATGTCGAAATATCAAACTCATCTTTTTTTTATTTGATCCAAAATCAAAATATTGTCTCCAAATATGTTTTGTATTTGTAGTTTTTTTTTTTTTTTTTTTTTTTTTTTTTTTATTTTGTTCAATAAAATTGCCGTGAAATAAAGTTTCTACCTATTTAAACAATTGTCAATGTTTATATTTTGACTGAAGTATTAAGAATATAGTACAGAGTTAGACAGCACGGTCGGATTTTATTTAATTTTTAACTGGCAGCAAAGAAAAGTCATGTCGGAATTTGTTTTAATAAAAAATCTGATTTTCTTTTAGATATTGTTAACAAAAATCAAAAATACTTATTTTTTATTTATTATCGTTGATTTGTTGAGACCGCACGAAGGGCAAACATTTAAAATATATTAAGTGTTTTGTGATTTCATCAACACATTTATTGAATATAAAACTATAAAATTATTAATACTTGTCAAAATATTTATACAAAGCAAATATGCTCTTTGTTTTGAGATATGGTAAGTGTTGAGAGGTCATTAATGTATAAGATTATACAAAGATAATACCCGCCGCATGCATGAATATATTCCTACAAATACAAAATCTAGTTATATAAAAGGGCAATATGATTGCAGTGTCTTTGAAATCATATTTGATTCACCAACCATAGTTATTATCAATTCCCTAATTTAGGACAATTAAGTTGTTGTGACTTTCAATCTTCGAATTTTTGTTTTGCAAAGTTAATACGAAAATATTTTAATTGATAGCGTTACGTGGCAAATATAACATGTTTAGTTATTGTGTCAAAGATCAAATTTATTCGTTCAATGTATGTTCATTTGTGTCTATATGTCTTTTGATTGATTAAGCCATTTCAATTGATATAATATAGTGCGTCTTTCTATGATGTGATGTTACACAATTGTTTTGAGTAAGGGTGAAGGTGGGTACCTATTAAAACGTTTAAACCCGCTGCATTTGTTTGCAACTGTCCTAAGTCAGGAACCTGATGTTCAGTAGTTGTCGTTTGTTGATGTGGTTCATAAGTGTTTCTGGTTTTCGTTTTTACATTGATTGACCGTTGGTTTTCCGTTTGCATGGTTTTACACTAGTCATATTTTGGGGTCCTTTATAGCTTACTGTTCGGTGTGAGCCAAGGCTCCGTGTTAAAGACCGTACTTTGACCTATAATGGTTTTCCTTTTACAAATTGTGACTTGGATGGGAGGTTGTCTTGTTGCCATTCATACCACATCTTCTTATATCCGATTAGGATTAGAACATATTGATAAATTATCCAATATCTTCTGTAATGGATTGAATAGGATGACAGAAATGTTCTACTGCCAATAGGAAACAGAAAAAGTTATTCATGTACGTGATATTTGAAGAAGCAAATGATTTAGAAAATCAAGCGTTTTGTCAGAAAAGGTATCGACAAAGCTCAATGTGCGATGGTCAGGGTTTACCAAATATGTACGTAGTGCTAGAACTTAAACATAATTTAACATCAAACGTTGTCTTAACAATCAAAATTAAGGTGGCTGGGTGGTATAAATATGTAATATAGGATTTTGCAAATTTTTTTTATAAATGAACCCTATCATGTGCTTAGTGGAAAAGTAAAATAAAAAAATTGGTTCACCGTCTAGTTAAGAATTTTTGAAGGGTTAAAGTTTATTGGTTTTCGTTCAAGATTACTATAGAAATGATAGGGAAATGAATGCAAAGCTAGTTTTATTGAAGAATCTCTCATGACACCTAATATAAGATTTTTTATTTTTGTGTTTTTTTTTGTTGCTTCAATACTCTTTTAATTTATCAAAATAAAATCAACAAGTCACCGTCTAGTTAAGACAAAAATTAACATCATTAAAAATAATGGGATTTTTCAAAAGGAGATAACTCTGTCTTTGACACATTTTCTAATTTGGGACCATATATAAACAGACCAGGTTATAAAACTTGTTATACCTTCTATACATGTAAGACCATATAAAATATATATAACATTTCCAAACAAGTGCAGTTGATTTGCATATTGGTTGCCATGGCAACCAGCCGTCAAAATGGAAAATCACTCATTTTTGGGATTTTTTTTAAATTTTCAGTTCAAATTCAAGACCATACAATTTGAAAATGAGCAGGCAGTATCTATTATAATAGGGGTGTGTTTGTTTTTAAAACCTGCATATTTATATGAACTGTGGAATCCCTGGGGCAAATAGTTCTTAGTTTGTCTGTCCGTTCTCTTGCTTAATACCACTGGTTTCAGTTGATAATTTGAGTATCTCTTGGTTGATTGTAGTAAAACTTGGAGACTCTGCCTTTTTATGAAACTTAGACTCACTCAGACACCTGACTTACACTGATTTTCAGTTTACAAGACAATCCTCATCTGCAATAAATATCCCACCCAGGGATCTCCACCATTAGTATTCCAATTTTGATGAAACTTTGCAAGAAGGTATTTTTATTATTTTTTTGGTGTTTTGTACATAAATCAGGCTGTTTTGACATGTTTGAATTGCCTTACATTTGTCATTTGGTTTTATAGCTTGCTAAACGATATGGAGTTGGCTCATTGTTGAAGGCCATATGGGGACATACAGTTCTTAACTTCTATCCCTATTGGTCTCTGGTGGCAGTTTTCTCAGTGGCAATCATGCCCCGTATATCCTTCTTTTATATATATTTGAAATTTTATACACAATGCTGACAAATATAACACACAGGACAACTTCTATGTTTGTTGTATAATGGAATTATTAGAGGATCCATTTATATCTAAGTTTGACATAGACAAATTCTTCTTTCATTTCCTAGTACTTGTTTATGTATAAAAATTAATAAATGAGATAGTTGAACCTGATACACCCGCCATTTAATCCTTTTTTATATCTGTTAATTTATCCATTTTATGCTTTTGAAATAACATAACATAAAAATTTCAGGTTAAATAGTGTGTTATTAGATTTGTATTAAATAGAAAATGTGTCTATAAGACACAGGATGTCCTGCCATTAAATGTAGGTCACAGTAATCAAATTGTTGATGACCTGAGTGGTACCATAAAAGAATACTGTAGTGGTGATATATCACAATAGGTTTCTGTGAAATGAACCTAAACACAAGACTTAGCCAAAGACACAAAAGCAATAAATGTAGGTCATAGTGACTCAAGTAATGTATTGTACTACTAGTATACAAGATGTCTGTGGAGAAAAATATCATTGATATACTACCATTAGTTTCTGAGAAATGGAGCTAAATGCAAAACTTAACTGGAAAGGGATGTACATACTTATGGACTGACAAGGGTATACTAGTATCTATATAATCTATCCACATTTGTGGTAGGGCATAATAAAATCCAATCTTGGCAACTTTTTCAAATAAATATAAATAACAACATGCAGTATTGTGACAAAAGTACTCATTTATGATCATATTTCAGTTCCCATAAATTACTTATTCAGATTCAATAAATTCCAAAAAAAAATTAACTAATTTAAAAGTGTTGCAAGGCATGGTTTGATTAGTAGCAGGCCAACTTTACAGGTTTATTTTATTCATATAACCTTATGACTTTCTTTTCACAGTGTGCCAATTTTTTTTAAATCCTGTTCTGTATGCAAATACCTGTCCCCCCACACACAAAATTTTAAGTGCACACATGTTTTATGCTAAAACCATGTTTTGAGATTTATAGAGTTCTCAACAGTAAATTATTTTGATAAATGTACCTTTTCATTTCATATACTACCTTTATTTTCTTTGATAGAACATTAAGTTCACCAAATACAATGAACATGTGTATGACAATTGGGACTAAAATTACATGCAAGTTTTCCACTAAAAGTAAAATTGAAAATATATTGCATCAGCATACATTGTACTTCTTAACATATGCAAAAGAATTTATTTCCTATAGCTTCTGTATTAATTTTTATGTGTAAATATGCGTTATTGCCTAAATTGACCAAATAACTTTTTCAATCATGATGATGATGGGAGTTTTAACGACCTTGACTGGCTATACAGCCCTTGCACAGTCGTTTTCTTTAATTTAATTATACATGGCCAAGAACATTTTATACTCATGTGGAAGAATTAAAAACCTTAAAAATTTTAAATTGGTCGAAAAAATACATTTTATGTCATGCATGTAAAACCACTTTCTTTTGATAATCTTTTATTTTTCAGGCACAGGCACATATTAATTTAAATTTTGAATAATTGTAATAAATCTTGAATCCTTGATACATTGAATGATTCTTCACTTGCTTTAAATACATGCTACATAATATATTAGGGCATTTAAAAGCACATTTTGCAATATTAATTTTTTAAACCACAAAATTGATATGTGTACATGTAGTTAAAATTGTTAAATTATTAAATGTAAAAATTAATTGCCTAAGCTAAATGATTAAAATGGATATATCAGTATTGTCTTTAGTAAAGATTGTATTTTTACTTTGTCAACTCTTTATAATTCCCTAATCTAAGGTCTAAGGTCATGCAAAGTCTATAAAAATGTCTATTCAGTTTGAAAATTAAATTATTTCATTATTTCACAGAGGTGGATTTAGGGAGGTACATATATGGTTAATTCATAGCCTTTTACATGTCCCACTTCAAACGGTGCCTAGTTTGGGAAGCCTTTTGCCCTTTTTTCGAAATCCTGGATACACATTTGTAACATTTTGTTAACTGCATTTCTTTTAGGCAATACCGGTAAATGAAAATATAAAAAAAAAAAACGCACTAGACTTGCACTTTCTCAATAAGATTTTTACAGGCCTTTTATAGCGGACTATGTGGCATGGGCTTTGCTTATTGTTGAGCACGTTGTGGTACAGTGACCTATTGTTGTTACTTTCTGTGTCATTTGTTCTTTTGTTTTATTGGATATCATACCACATCTTTTTTTAATATAATGTTCTACTTTTAGGCAAAATATATATTGAAATCATAGAATATCTACCAGCTCTAACTCAAAATATGGACGTTCACTTCCATATGTTAAAATGTACAATAAATGTACATTCATTTGTATGTAATAAAGAAATTATAAAAGTATCAAATCAATGAAATAACACGAATAACCTTTACATGTTGCCACTGTGATAATAATTATAAGAACTATTACATGTACCCCTTTTTCAATTTCAACTAATTTATAAGCATAGCCTGATTTGAATAAATCTTAACTTTTAATTCTGTCCATGAAAAGTGTACTGTTCTAGCAAAACATATACTGGTATAACTTTATTAATTAAAACATTTGACATAAAATTTTGCAAAGAGAACAAAATTTTAATACAACAGTAAATTGTTTAAAATATATAGTTTAATATGTACCTCACCTTATCCATGTTATTATTAAATAATCAACACAGTTTGATATGTGCTAAGTTTTACATGAATAATCTACAGGGTGGACCCAGAATTTTTGAAAAAGAGGTGGTGGAGTTACTCCCAATATTTAAATATACAACATATATACAGCTGAGAAAAACTGTTAGTTTTTGGGGATTGAAATCAAAGTTTTCCCGTGAAACATTGCACAACCAAAAATGTACATAAAATGTTTAAAGAGTTCATATTTGTTTTGTATTTTTATCAATTTCTTTAAAATTCCAGCCAGATAACCTAGTAGAAGCATGCACAGTACAATCAGGAATTAGTGAGAAAAACATTTAGGGAAACAAGTATGTAACAACAGGAATCAGAGCAAAACGACTCATATATATGAACAAGCATTCTGCAGTATTGCATGGCAATACATAGTCCCCTACCGGTTAAAATTCATTGTATTGCCTATTGGAACAAAATTCTTATTTGATCTACAACTTGTCATGGAGTAAACTGTATAACAAATATCAAGTCAATATAACCAAGCATGACGAAAAAATGTTGAAAACTGATTATTTAAGGGGTACCCAACACTATACCCCAAAAAGCCTGTCGTTTAATTTTTCTTGTTTTCTCTCATTGATAAACTAGGCCAAGCTAAACATCTTGTAAAATTTTAAAAGATTTGAACCGTTAGTTTAAAAGCTTTGGCAACTCAAATATGGCATCTTTTACATGCTAGTATCGGCCAAATTTGGAAGTTTCAGAAACCTGGGTATAGGGGTATATATGTTGATTATTTTAAAAATTAATCCTAAATTGACAATATCATATTTAATAATGATAACTGAGGCGAATATCAGTTCACTGATAACCTTTACTTGTAAGTTTTTTATTCTGGATTTAAATTTTTGTCCGAACTAAAAAACGGGTATCAAAGTCAGCCCCGAAAAGTGAATGCGATGGTTCTATTATTTGAAGAAGAAATGTTTTTGAAAAAAATGTGTCGTTTAATTTTTCTCAAATTGGCTGAATAAATGAGAGCAAAATCCATTTTGATAGTACATAATGGCCATAACTTTTTTGTCTTTTGATCTAGGCCTTAGATATTTGGCATGTGGATGTATCATCATGGAATTAAGTGTCTTGCATCATGATGACCTTCATATGACCTTCAAATTTGACCTCAAGGTCAACTTAATGTTGTTTTTTTCCCGTAAGAAACACAACCAGGCAATAACTTCTTCGTCTTTTGACCTAGAACTTAGATCTTTGGCATGTGAATGAATCATCATGAGGTGGTATGCCACTTCAAAATTTTGACCTTCATGTGACCTTGAACTTTGACCTCGAGGACAATAAACGTATTTTTGGTGAGAAACACTTGTGCAGGCCATGACTTTAATGCAGTTATGAATTAATATTTCGTTAAAAAATACATTCTACCCAAGCTTTAATCCACCATACAACAATATAGACACACATTATGACATATCAACACATGCCATGCACACGGAATACATAATGGACATGTAGTTACATCAAATTGTTTTTAAAAGGTATAGTTTCTATTGAAGCGCAGTGTACGTACTTAACTACTCAACAGAATGGTTTATTTTTAATTTCATACATGGATTCTGCTTGTAAAAAGAGATGTTAAAATAAAAAAGGGTGTAATTGATTTTTGTGTTTGAGATACGAGCTGAGACCTCACTTTAAGCATGAGACGCCTAAAATACCTAGGATACTTTAAAATCGGCAGATATATTTTACATGATCAACATTTTAATTTATTGGTCTACATATTCAAAATATATCATTCAAAACTGAACGACAGAAGCATTTGTGCAAAAAAAAAACACGGCTCCTGAGTGATGAAATATAGCTGACTGTGCAAGATCCTTATATATAATCAGTTTTGTTAAACATAGAGTTTGTTAGTATTTCTGCAGAGGTTATGAAAATTAGATACAACTGGTTTTTAGTTAAAAGCAAATCAGTCTTAAAAATGCTACTGTATCAAAATAGAGTCTTTAGTCTTAGATGCATGATTTTTTTTATTAGTTGTTAGTGGCTTTGAACTAGCTGTCAGTAACTGCGAGAACTCTCAGATCAGTACTTAGTGTCTTTTTGTTGTTTGGATATACAAGTATCCGGCCACTCTGTGTTTTTGTTAGATGTATTTCTATTTGTATCTATCTGATGAGTTAAGCCTTTCTCCACTCATTTTTATAGTTCGCTTTTATGTTAAATTGTTACACCACTATTCCAGGTTAGGGGAGGGTTGGGATCCCGCTAACATGTTTAACTCCACCACATTCTGTATGTATGTGCCTGTCCCAAGTCAGGAGCCTGTAATTCATTGATTGTCGTTTGTTGATGTGTTACATATTTGTTTTTCGTTCATATTTTGTACATGAATTAGGCCGTTAGTTTTCTCGTTTGAATTGTGTTACATTTGTCATTTTATAGTTGACTATGCGGTATGGGCTTTGCTCATTGTTGAAGGCCAAACGGTGACCTATAGTTGTTAATTTCTGTGTCATTTGGTCTCATGTTGAGAGTTGTCTCATAGACAATCACACCACATCTTTTTGTATCTTCACTCATTTCACCTCTCATTCCACCAAACATCAAACTGCAGTTACAAGTGTCACATATTTTTTATTATTATACAGTAACTCTATTCAGTCATAATCTTGAATTGAGATTTGAGAAGAAAATTTTGTACTTAGCTTATTGGCAATCACACCACATTTTCTTTTATTTATTTACTTCAAAATTGCATTCACAAATTCGGAAAGATACACAAACATGACAAAAGCACATCAAAAGAAAAAAATAATTTCGCTATCCTTCGAAATTAGAGTTTGATAAAGCAAAAATAACATGTTCTATTTATATCATTCATGTGTAGTTTCAGTTTCAACCCTGACTCTAAATTTAGACTTTACTTTCCCAAAATTGCAGACGGAATAGAAGACACCCGTTTATTTTCTACACATCTCAGGATAAAGGTTGAAAACAGAGACTAGAAAGATATATTATTTTCTTATTCAGATAAATGTAAGAGTGCTAAATTATGTGTAGTGTTTTGTGGACTGAATCTGAGATATTTTTTTATTCTTCTTGTGGTCTTTGTTCCTCGACATGTAAATGATGAACTTCCACTTGTGGTTGATTATTCCCTCTGTATCTTCTAACTTTTTACATGAATATAAATCATGTAATATTTTTTAATTACAATTAAACAAAATTTGCTAGCATTTTCAACGCACAATTACACATGTCATTTATAAATTATTCGTAACCTACAAATTTACATTACTATTACTAAGCCCACGGTGTATTTCATTCAAAACTATGGTTTCCCAAAAAAAGTATCATGGAGTCAATTCAGTTTTAATTTCAATCCTTTTGGTACAAAGATCTACCAACAGAAGCATTATATAACTGTCCATGGTTTATTTATTTATTTGGTTAAAATTTTATTGTGAAGGAGCTTCCATTTGAGGAGGGAGGGAGGATGGGGCTGGATTAAATTTGAAAAAAAGGCAGGACAGGAGTTTTGATTAAAAAAAAGGCAGGATGAGCAACTTGGCAAAATAAAAGCAGGATGACAATTTATGTAAAAATGTCAGGATAAACTGATGAAAATGGCAGGTCCGAAAAGAGTGTAAAATAAAAATGCCGGAAAATGATTACACCTAAAAAAAATGCAGGACAAAATTATTAATCCTAGCCCCCTACCCCACACTTAAAATCAAATGGAAGCTCCTTAGACCTTTGACTTTTTATACTTTAATTTATTATATGTAAGGCCTGGGTCAAAAAACGAAAACAGTTATGGTCCTTTCTGTTTTCCTTCTTTTGTAACCCCCTGATTTTCTTTTGTAAATTTATTTCACTTGGAAATTTTCCTATTATGTCTCTTTGAATATTAATTTATGGAAAATGTGTAACTATAAATGGATTAAAAGATTGAATGAATAACAATAGGTGTACAGCTGCTCCTAGCAACAATGTAAACATTCGGATCATGATCTTTAAAAGCTTGCATATTGCATGTGATTTTAAAACGCAGCAATGAATCAGACTATGAGTAAGAGTTATCTTTTCTTAGGAGTTCTGTACCCCTTAAGCGAATTTTCTAAGTCAAAGGACCATAACTCTGCACAAAATCATCAGACCGGGACAAAATTCAATCTTGATATGTTTCTTGTCATGATAAAACTATGTTCCAATTTTCAAATCAATATATTTCAACCATGACGAAAAAAAGTGCAGAAAACTGATTATTTGAGCGAAATTTTCGAAGTCAAAGGACCATAACTCTTGCAAAAAAACACCAGACTGGAAAATAATTCAAACTTGATCTGTAACTTGTCATGATAAAACAATACACCAAATATCAAATCAATATCTTCAAGCATGAAGAAAATAAACTAAGCCCGCAGAGGTCCAACCCTGAACAGTTGGGGCAAAATGGACAATATTCAAGCTTGAAACAGGTCTGAATTTGGATTGTAATTAAATATTTGAAATATTATAGGTTTCTGAATAAATGCAGTCAAAGAACTTGAAATTGGTTATATGAATTGAATTTATATTCAATTAAAGATTTCTTGCTGTTGTGCAATACACTGTGCTGTTGCGCAATACTTAGTCTATAAACAAATAAAGTTCAATTAATTCTCAATGTCAAATTAGAAATTTATGAAAATGTAAAGGAGCTTACATCAATAGATATAAACAATTCATCAAAGTTTCATGAGAATTGCTGACAGCATTTTGAGTTATTGTCCGAAAACTGGAAAATCCTCCTTTTTAATGAATAAAACCCATAACTCAGAAATGTAAAATTTATAAAATTCTAAACGGAGCTTACATCAATAGATATATCAATTCACCAAAGTTGCATAAGAACTGCTGAAAGAATTTTGATTTTTGTCCGAAAACTGGAAAATCCCCTTTTTATGAATAACACCCTGTAACTCAGAAACGTAAAATCTAAAATACATAAAATCTAAAGGAGCTCATGTCAATAGATATAAACAATTCACCACAATTTCTTGCAAGATGGTGAAAGCATTCTTGAGTTATTGTCCGAAAACTGGAAAATCCCCTTTTTAATGAATAAAACCCCATAACTCGGAAGCGTAAAATCTAAAATTTATAAAAACGAAAGGAGCTCACGTCAATAGATATAAACAATTCACCAAAGTTTTATGCAAATTGGTTAAAGCGTTTTGAGTTAATGTCCGACATGTTGACGACGGACGGACAGACGGACAACGGTATACCATAATACGTCCCGTAAACAGGCGTATAAAGTGTGGAAAACTGATTTGCCAAACTGACGGATGGACAGACAGACGGACAGAGTGCAAACCTAAAGTCCCCTTCGACTTCGTCGGTAGGGGACTAATAATCTGAACTACATGTAACAACAGAGTACTACATGTAACAACAGAGTAAATGAAAATTCTGTTTGCAAAAGAAAGAAACTCCTGCCTTTTTTTCCGAAAAATCAAATGGTCATTAGTATTAATTTACTTATGGTGTCTGATGTAGACAACATTCTGTATGTATGTGCCTGTCCCAAGTCCATGAAGTCAGGAGCCTGTAATTCAGTGGTTGTCATTTGTTGATGTGTCACATATTTGTTTTTAGTTCATTTCTGGTACATAAATTAGGCCGTTAGTTTTCTCATTTGAATTGTTTAAATTTGTCATTTCAGGGCCTTTTATAGCTGACTATGTGGTATGGGCTCATTGTTGAAGGTCATACGGTGACCTATAGTTGTTAATTTCTGTGTCATTTGGTCTCTTGTGGAGAGTTGTCTCATTGGCAATCATACAACATCTTCTTTTTTAAATACATCAGAACTGCCAAGCCGCAAATAAATGGTGATTTAGTCAACACACGAGGAGTCGAATTAAAAAAAAACTCACAACTAACATTGACCGTATATGAATTGTTTATGACTTACATTGTACTATCGTTCTTAGTTGTAAGTTTAATGTGAAAACGACTCCTGGACCCTAAGTGGTCTGTAAATAATGTGTCATAACATTTATCACAAGTACATTGTACAATGAGCATCACTCATTTTAGTGTGGGTATTGCTGTGTGTTTGCTTATTCCACATTGGGTAGAGGTATAGTGGAGGGTTAACATCTGACAAAACATGTTTCAGCTCGCTGAAATATTGTTTGCGCCTCACCCTGTCCCAAGTCAGGAAATTCTAGTCTTTTTTAGTCTTGTATGTATTTAATTTTTTGGTTCATTTATATGTTTTGCTGTTAAGTTTGACGTCCATTTTCCTGGACAATACATTATTGTTTAGGGACTAGCTGATTCCTGCCTCCGGGGCTGGATTTTCTTGCTGTGTTGAAATTATACCCATCATAGATTCATACCCATGGTGGCTTTGGGTCGTTTTCTGCTATTTAGTCGTCGGATTGTTGTCCCCGTTTCCATTCTCAGTTTTATATAAATTATAATACACATTAATTTTTGTCCCTGTTTTTGTTGTTTTTTCATTTCCGTTAAAAAATTACTTTCAAATGATTTTATGGTCGTGAATCACTCTTGTGCTGGAATCATTCGCAGACGATGTAAATTATATGGCGGAGAATCTTCAATAAATGAAGGATCGCTAGAAACTTAAAGAAGAATTACTAGGATACATTATTCATTGTTTGTTTACAAAATATTACATACATTTTACGCATATTTCCGTGTCCTTTTCTAATGTAAAACAAGTGTGAAACTGCTTCATAAGCTACTAAAATGAAGATCGTGTTCTAATATTTTCGATCTGCGTTTCAGTATTCATGAAAAGCAGCCCACGTGTTCGATTATTGTGATTTATCTTGTGTTTATCTTCTCTCGCCGGCAAGAACATGCCATTACCACAAAACAGAAGTGCATTGGCAACAATGAAAATAGCAATAATAAATTTTATAAAATTCTCGAATTACAGTTTTCAATTACAACATTCTTTTGTTATATATTTAAATAAAATAGATTATTTATAATAATCAAAATTAATTATCATTGACAATTACGACAATAGGTATGATTTGCGATATCGATGCGCAACTTCCTGCGCAGTTGGCGCGAAAATTTGAACCCGTGAGCCCCTTAATAGAACTATAATAAAGATCCTGGCCTCAAAACATAAAAACACCAGAATAAACCATTTCATATTGTTAAAACTCTTAAAATGCATGTTGTTGGATTCAGTAACTATCATAGAATTAACGGATCTATTCAAAACTGTCA